>OMOW01112255.1:0-14252 GCA_900312555.1 Lamprogrammus exutus | reverse complement strand
CTGCAGAGATGAGTAGGTCGTTGGTTACTTTGACAAGGGCTGTTTCGGTGCTGTGAAATGGACGGAAGCCGGACTCATAGCCAAGGGAGGGGCTTCAGAAATCGCACTGACATTGAGACTACCCCCATTCACGTACAATGATGGAAGGACGATAGCTGCAAAAGCTCCCTCTAACTTTACGAGCATATGCTTGATTTATTGACAGTGAAGCTCGAAACAGCTAAATGGAACCTTTAGTGTTAAAACTAGCTTTGGATCACTGGATGAGTCTAAAATTGCAGTGCAAAATTTAAGGATTTTTAGGATGAACGTTTTTAATTTTTGCAAGTTTACCCTGCTCGCAAAAACATTCAATGCACTAGAATGACAGAGTATTTTATTCTAAGTGACAAAACGAGCTCATTACAATAAGATTTATGCTGGTTGAGTCCAAGTGCCAGTGTCAATGGCAGAGCATAGAGGGTTGAGCAACTGTTTGCAAGGAGTTCTGTTGTCCTGGCACCATTGCAGTACTATTGTCACTGCTCTTACCACTTAAGACTCCTATAGACTGTACAACGTTGGGCTGTCGCAGACGAGAGTCAACAATCTTGAGAGAATTGTGATTAATCTTTGGTCATCGATCCATAACAGTTGGCGTAGATAAGGAAAAATTCTTAAATCTGGAACAACTAGCGTTCTTGCTGCCATACTTCCACCACCAGTGGTAACTATAGCTTCTCTTTACCCTTTGGTTATAGCTTCTTTGAAACCGCTAGGGTGACTGCGGCTTCTTCTGCGGTTAGTACCTTTATGACTACCTCTTCTGTTCAGGTAACTGTTGCAACTTCTCCTATTGCTACAGTACAGTGCAGGGATTACTGACACTAGTTAGTACTTACGTTCCTACTACCAGCCCCCTTATCCACAATCATTGCTGTCTGTGGCTCTAACAACAAGTCGGATTGTGCCTGTTTGTGAATTATTATTCGTGGTTTGGTAGTGAACATAGAACTGTGGCTTCTTACTGATTTTCTCCTCTTCTGTCTCCACACTGATGTCATGCCCATTCCCTGCTACATGTGGTTGTGATGTAACTCAGTAATTCAGATGCGGTTGAGTTTCCGTTGCAGTTTTTCATACATTTTCTTGTGGCGCAAGAGTGAAGAATTATCTGTACTGAGACACAATAATACATACCACTTTATCTGCAATATTAGAATGAATGAATCTAATGTTTGCTAGTGGTCCCCATGCATTCTTGCATATATTGAAAACTGTGTGCAACTGTGTATCTGGTAGCTTGCAGTGGGATGTGAGTGTATATTCATGAGTAAAGTCTGGGTAAGAATTCTGTCCCATAACTAAAAACAAATAGAAATAAAATGAAGTTCATTACACTTAATTACAGCAGTTTGCTTTACAGATTCATATCAAAGACATTTTCTGCAATCGATTCATTCCACAGTAGAGCAGGTTGTTGTAGAGTTCACTTGAAGTACAGCACAGTTCATGTGCAGTAGTTCAAGAGGTGTAATCACAACACCACCTCTGGGCACAGTTCCATATTCAGTAACAGAGGAGCATTGTAACCACCAGTCATGACAAAGACAGAGGGGTCTTTACTCAGGGAGCTGTTGATGTCATACGGGGGAGCAGACATGGGTGAGCGGAGTGCTTTAGGTTGATCAGCTTGGCATTGCACATGGGCCCCATGGTGCTTAGAAGTGAGGCTCCATCGTGTGTCAAATACATGACGTCCTTTACTGCTGATCACACTGGTGTTCACACATGCATAACTGTGAGAGCTGGGACCTTGGGAGCCTTTTGCCCCTTTGTAGGCCCACTGTGAGATCTGAAGAGACCCAGCTCCTCCTTCAACAAACAGTAACTCATCTGCAAAAGACAAAAACATGCCTGTGAGATTCTCTAGCTGTATGCTAGTGATGAACCAGGAGGTTCAGTATCCATAATGATGTGAGGATTTCAGTCCACCTGTCCATGAAAACGCATGGGATTGCAATATGGGAAAAATACTAAATAACATTTAAAAAGTTACTTTTACTGTTTGCGTTTTATAAAATAGCACATGAGAGATTTCAGGACACCTTTACCACAAGGTGGCAGAGTAGCACAGCCCTGCAAAATTTGTGCACAAGTGTTATGTGAGGGGTGAAGGTGCAAAAATGGAATGGCACTTAAAATACACTTTTAAGTTTAAATCTGTTTCAGCACAAATCTAGTGGTGTTTTACACAATGGTAATCCACAGTGCTTTACATAAATACATTTAAGATAAATTGAAGATATAGAGATTACTTAAAATGATAAATTGAGGTGTAACGTGTTGCCTTGTCTATGCCTTTTGACATTTGGTAGCTGCTGGATGAGACTCATGCAGTAAATGTGCAGTGCATTTCGAGTGTGGGTGGGTGAGGGGTGTTCCCTCACACACATAAGGCAGTTTAAGTTTGACCAGACCATAACTAGAACCACATCCTGTTATGGAAGAGTTTCAGTTTTGCCTCAGGTATTTAGAATAAGCTGACACAGTGAGTAAGTGTTCAACGTACAGGTAGTGTACTGGCAAAAATGCAACAAATGTACAGTATATATTTTCCCCTTTTAAAGCCCTCAGTTTTATCTCACTGTTGACATGAGAATCAACCAACATTGTCAATTACTATGATGATTTTGTTATACGGGCTGGAGAAGTTAGTGGAGTGTCTCCTCAATTTGCTATAATTGAATCACCATGCTTTTAGTTTTAGTCTCAAGACATTAATTGCAGTTATTCTCCCATGACTAACTGCCCATTGTCATTCTCACCCACTCTGTCCAACTCAGTTTTGTCTTCAACAAAGGATCATTTTCTTTTTGGCCGTTTCTTCCGTCTCCTCCTGTAACTTAAACCTCTTGACTTTTTACTTTTTCCTGTGGGAATTATCAGCGGCTTTCTTAAGTCGGAAAAATGGATCTTTAGAATTAAGCAATGTGTATAGAAAGGTCAGTTTAGTCTTTTATTCAAGGCATTAGTTTAGTTTTCCTTTACACACATTCATTAGTATGCTGTGTTTAATTATTCTATATTTACAGCTTAACGTTTTGTGCCTCGGATGCTTGGTTAGGTCTTCTTCATGCCTCAGATTCACAGATACTCATTTGTAACTGACTACAGTATAGATTAAGCTTCACGCACACACAAACACACGCTAAGTTCTTTGTTGGTCTCTTTATGATGCACTGTGAGGCATCTGTGTTTAATTGAACGTATCCCTGATGCTGACTGCACTGACTGAGCATTCCTCAATAATGGATCGATAATGTCAACAATGAGGTTTCATTTTACGAAGTGATAGATTATATTTACATCAGAATAGAATATCTATTCAATGTATTTATTAGATTAAAGGAACGTCAATAAACAGTCGAGTTTGTTGTAACAGTTGTGAATGAGAGTGCATAAAAATCGGACTCTATTTTTGTAGAGCAATAAATTGAATAGAATTATTAAGAGGACCTATTTTTGAGCACAGTAAAAGTGGTGTTCATCCATCTAAGTTCATTTCAATAGATCACTCCATGAAATACTCTGGTAAGTATCACAGACAAGTAATCATAAAATAATATTTGTTAACAGTGTTATCCCAGTATGTGGCGGGATCAGAATTGGCTTAACCACAGGTATGTACACGCACATACGCACGCACACAGGGAGGAGGCACGTCAGACTTTATTAAACTAAATGACCAAATCCAGCAATAGTGCACAACACCAGGCCTCTCAAAAGTCACTCTGAGTTCTCTTTCTCAGTCTGTCTCTGTCTGTGCCTCCTCGTGTCCGTCCCAGTCTCTGTGAAACAAGAGGATAAATATGTTACTGCCTGTTTGATACATCGGCTGCGGTCATGGCAATTAGACTCAGCTGCATCCAATTGCCAACTAGACTTCAGCACAATGTGCATCACTGTCTCCTGTCCAAACAGACATTCCAAACCAACCCCCACTGTCACACATTACTTTGTAGTTTTATGCTGAAAGATAAAGTAGCCACTTCAAAAACTGTAATCCCTAATTGGAACAAGTGAGCCAAAGATGAATAAATCTCTTGCAACGCAGGACTTAAAGAGATGCACATAAAAAGCAAAAAGTAATTTGGGCAGGAACTAACTGGATGATTTCAATTCATGCATAAAGTGTAAATTGAGTGGGGCTGGCAGGGAGTGGTGCTGCAAATGTGAGTGTGATAGTTGTGTATCAAGATATGATTAATTAGAGCGGTGGGGAGAGGAATGTTATCGTCTGGTGAAGACGATCAAGAAGATGCTTCAGTAAGAGGATTTCTCTGTAAATTAAAGCGTAAATCCACAAAGAGATGGCCTTTGCTGTTTTTCACATAAAAGCAAAAGTGCTTTCGTCGAGACAGGGGAAATTAATGACTGAAATTGCTTCATAAGCCTGCCTGGAAGAGTTTGATGTGAGTATTTTAAACGTATATTAGAGGCTGTATGGTTTGGTATGGACACCGAGCATAAGAGAGTAAGCAATCTATGGCTTATTTCAGGCAATATGTTAGAAGGCAAGGCAAATCTATTTATGCAGCACAATTAAAACACAAAGGCAATTCAAAGTGCTTTACACAAGATACAATGCATTAAAACAACATTTAAAAGACAATAAAACAAAACATCATTTAAAAATGAGTAAAATGAAAAAAAGAAGATAAAGATGCATGTTGATGGTAACCCACAAAGACAGACAATTTATCTTTCAAGGAGGGGCATCAAAATAAATCAGACTGTATGATCATATGATCGTGTTAGTGGGTATCTGTGGCATTTCAGAGTGGTGTAATAAAATGTGTCAGGAGTAAACATGTCATAAACAGCTACTCTTTGTGAAGTAATGGAATACAGGACAACTAAATTACTTACAGTGGATGAAAATTAATTATCTTATGAGGGGTTTGGAGAGATAGATATGAGATGAATATAGGGAAATGGCTGCAGCTGTGTTTGTGAAGAGGACACATTAAAATTGAAATGGCATTAGCCTTTTTTGGTCATTCTGTTCAGAAGAGGCTAAGAAATTGAAGTTAAGTTGAATAGATAGTAACATATTTGGTAGTTTCCTGAGGACGCAACATTTGACTGACTCATTGCATCATGTTGGTGGTAAGAGAGACAAAGAAAGTATTTTAGGTGGATTGTAAACGAAAATGGGAATATTTCTTGCATTCCATTCATTAGTATCAACTTGTTTCTATAGGTAAGCAATGATGCTGTGGTCACTTAAATCATTTTACTTACAACAATTATAAAGACCTTAGCTGTCGTAATGCATTACAACTAACCAGAAATCCTCAAAATTCACAACTCTGCCCATATTGTTGTTTGTTTCAAATTAGTGGAATAAAAGTATTTTCTGAATTGATACCCAGATCAAACTTCTCCTTGTGTGTAAGAACTTTTATAGTGTCAGGTAGAGTCATGTGGATTTCAATCAGGTGCAGTTTGTTCACACCTTCACAGTCCTCAGACAAGGGCTAATCAAGCTAAACTGAAAACACCTGTATGCACAGCATGGCTGTGTAGACACTTTTGTCTCTATTTGTCTCAAAGTTTTACTTTTCTGTGTCATTATATACTGTATATATATATATGCTTAAACATGAGGATTGTTGTAGGCTGTTATTGTCTCTCTTTGTCCAATTTATTCATGACTGTGTAAACTAATCTGTTGTTCTGCAAATGAAAGCTAGAACTTCATTTATAGTTTCCTCACTTTTTAACCTTGAGTGATTAGCAATCAGCATATAAAGGATTTAAAGTTTTTCAGGAATATGTTAAGGTTGTAAATTCCAGTTCTTCTAAGTAAATCAAGTTGTTTCTAATGGCCCAGCGTAGTAAAAAAAAACCCAGATGATATCCAAGCAACAGAATCAATCTGTAAATGGCATAAAAACAAAATCACCATAGCAATAAATAAATAAGGATCAGCGTAAAACGCCTTTCACTGGTGATTGTATAAGAACAGCTCCAGCCAGTGTGCAAAAAACTCTTCTGGTTTTGAGTTCCATCAATTCACAGTCACTCAAGTAACTTTGCTCATCCTAAAATGTCTGAGTTACAGGTTAGTGATTCAACAAATGATTCAATCAATTCTGACGCGCTCAAATAATCGACCACAAGGCTGAGTCTGATTCAATCAACTCAATGCAGCTCAGGTTGCATCAGACTGAGAGAGGAAGCTCAGGCAACCCTTGATTTATATTACATGCCATTTATTTAAAACGGAATACATTGAGGTTTTGCTGCGTAGTTAATGCAGTGTGGCCATCGGGTCTGACCACTAGATGGCCGCACTGGAATCTCTGTACAGAAGGTCTACTATGCACTCTCGCCATAAAACTAAATGACGTGCAAAAAGACTCTAAATCTGGCTAATAAACACTAAATCTTAGTTGAGCTGCTGAGTTCTCTGTGTGTTCGTCAGAATGTGACCCTTTCAAATTACAGCTTAATTGAGGATTAATGGAGGTTTAAGTGTTTGTGCTGAAGAAACTATCGCAACAGGAAACTCCTGCAGAATGTGAGAAATCCTGTTATGTTCCAAGAAAACTGAACATATAACAAGTTAAATTGCGCCAAATGATTCTAATCGTATTATCCACCAATATTCTTTTTAGCCAGTAAATTTCAAAATCCTCATTTGCTCCTTTTGACAGTGGTTCTTAATTGGATTATTGCTCCTCAATTGCTGCAATAACACCGAATAAAATTTCATAGATGCCATGTTATCTAATTGTCCTAATATTGCTTCTGTTATGAGCAGCTCATTGGCCGCGGGCTTTGCTCCATCGCCTTTTAAACACAAAGAATTAAATATATCAACAAAAGTCCAGATCCTAGATTAAATCTACAAACAAGAAGCAGTGTAGTAAGAAAAGCCCCAGACAGGCGAGACCAGTCTGTAATTTTGGCTGCGGGATGAGTCGAGGGATTGTTTTGTGAAGATTGTCACTGGCTGATTTGAGGGCAGATAGCACAGAGCCAGATGTCAGGGAGGAGCTGGAGATATTAATCAGGAAGTAGAGCAGATCAGCAGTGATGGGTCGGGAGAATCAGTCGGTTCTACAGGGAAGAAATTAAGTCTCCTACTGGGAACTTCATTTGGGATGGGTTGCGAGACATTATGCTCATGCCAGCGGGGTCAGAAGAGGAGACAGTGAGATCAGTGAGGGCCCGAGGGCGGAGCCAGGAGGACGAGCTTCGACTGTCGTCATTCTTTTTGAGGAGAAGTGAGGCGATTCTGTGGGTCAGAGGCAGAAAACTGGATTTAACGTTATGAAAGTGAAATGTAAGGGATCATGTACATGCTGGCGATACATTATCACACTTATTATACGGCTACTTACCTAAGACATAAATCATTTCACACAGTATCTTAAATTTAAATGAATGCATTACGAACTTGAGGGCACACAGAGATCGCATACCTCCACCAGGGCCGAGTGGTCCTCCAATCCGTCAATCACTTTTGAGATATCCTTCTAACAGTCAGACAAACAGACAAACACAACCTAAAACATAAAATTCATGTGGAGGTCATTACAAGCTTCTGCTGAGAACAATAGTACCATTGACGTTACTCTGTGCCAGCCTGGCGACTGCGCTGCTATGTAAACAATGAAAGCAGAGTCACACCTACTAGCTAGCTACATAGTAGCAGCCTTTTTCGAGTTAAAGTGAAACAGCACATTTCCATTCATTGTGAAATGTGACAAAGTGAATGGATCTCTTTGGGGATGTTGATGTTGACGTCTTGCCACTTTTCAGTTTGAAAACCTGACACATCTTCTTGTCGGGTAACAAGAAGAAGGCAATGCTGGTTTGTAGCAGCAATGCTAGTTTCTAGCTCGCTGACAATGCTTGCAAGCTGCTGGCATCTTGTGGTGTGATATAAAGTAGCGTAGAGTGTGTGAAACAGAACGCAGACTGGAGTTGCCCGGATGAGCAGTCGGTTATCTCGTTCAGCGGTCATTATCAACCTCAGCTCATCAGAAATGATGCCAGAGAGGAGATTTACATTGATTTAGGCCTAGATGTCCAGCCATATTGTGATTGCAGTATCTTTATTTTTATCTTTAGTATTTTAACCGGACAGAATTTAGGCAAGGTTAAAAAAATAAAGGGGGCCAACAGATAATTTTAGGTTTTTATTCATTGATCTATTCATTGATTTCTTTTTATGTTCAGCTTCTTTTGGTGAGGATATAATGTGTAGGTACAATAATACGTACAATAGGTACGAAGTGCTAACTTTACAAAGTGCTACACACAGCGTTAACCTCAGCCAGCTTTAGCTTGGCGCCTGGTACTTTACGCATATGAGATGTTTGCTCAGATTTGTTATGCCTTGTTGTGTACATTAAATCATTCTCAGATATTTTGCACCGAGCTTTTGTTTTATCGTGTGTCAATGAAAAGTGCTGCCACACTGCTGATTTCTTGGACAGTTCTTCTTTCTGCTTTGGTGCTCCACAGGATTCTGTTCGGCCCACCATGGGCTTTGTACACAACGTGGACGCGTGAAAGTAAGTTATGCATACTTATAGAACCATTGTATGTCAAGCTGCTCGTTTCATTCGTTTGTTCTTCTACTTTTTGTCCCTGCAACATGCCAGGGATTATTGACATTTTTATTTGTGTGTGTTTAGCTGTTGTCTGAGCTCAGAGCTACATCTGTGGTTCTTTATAAGATATCAACTTCCTACGAATAAATGTACAAAGTCCCTCAATCCACTTTTCTGTATTAGATATCACATTCATCTCAATAATAAGGACAAACGTTTTTGATAAATATAAGCTACTCTTTCACCCGATGGAGAAGCTAAAAGAAGAAAAAAATCTGAATACCAAAGTTTATATCTAATTTGTATTATATTAAGTTTATATTTATTTGTTTATTTTTAGACTTGGTTGGTTCAAAACTCGGTAGCTACAGAAAAGAACGTTCACATTGATTTCTTTGAGTGTGTGACTGACATCGATGGAATTATTGGAGTTGTTATTCACCAACCTGCTGTTATTACCCCCTACCCCCTATAGATGTCAGTCGCGAGCCAAAAAACTACAAAACTTAAACTATTTAAAAACCTTTAAAAGCTTTGTCCATTTCTGGGCTACATAAAGAGAAATATGTCATTGTTTTGTTAGTTTGCTGACTGCTGTTTGTTGATTCCTACCAACATAGCAGTCAAAAGTGACCAATCGGGTGCAGATGTACTCTTTACCTTTCTATACTCACCACACACCTGCACCTTAGCGTCGCAGTGTGTCCCTGTCCCCACACAACTTACCATTCATGCTTATGTGTTGAAGTCACTGATTTGTATGAATGAGTAACTAGTGGACATTTCTTTACCTCAGCTGATGCTCCCACAGCTGTTACGAGACTGTAACGGCGTCTTTTTTATTGCTGGCACCGGAGTTCTACCACATGATAGTCACAAGGCATGATTTCAGGAGAACTCTGGGTTCTCAGCAGCAGATTTTATTCATATTCATCTCTCAAACAAATTCCCACTGTTGCTTAAATCAGTCCATAAAAGAGTACTTGCATGACTCTGCACATTTTTCAGACATTGTTGTAAATAAGCCTGACATGAGAAGTTGCATGGGAAGATAATGCGTCATTAGCTGCTCTAATACTGTCTGCACGCTCCCTGTCTGCAGTGTTTTCTCAGCATAGAACTAGATTCTTGTTAGGTACACTTAAATGAAAGCCTTTTAAAAATGTATTGTCTCTCTTTGGCACAAGACATCTGCTCAAGATCTTTTCTTAGTTGCAACCTCTCACTGTCCAGCCATCATGGTCCAGATGAGAGAATGTCATTGAAATGTAAATTAAATTGTAATGTAAGTCACCATTAACCATTACAGTCTGCTCGATTAATAAATTAATTTACAGCTAACAATGTGTAATTATGATATACAGTATATTTAAATAAAGCAAATAAAACTAAGAAGTGAATACTGTTCAAACTGGATAAAAGCTGCAACATGAAAGCACAAAGCTCTTGATACAAGAGGAACACAATTTGGTGACTAAAACCGTTTTTCATAGTCTTTGATTCAAGGCTTTAAATGCTGGATTTTGTTGGGATTAAAGTATGAAAAACACTACCTATTCTATCTTTAAGTGTGAGGTCTGTGCTAAACATGCGTGTTTCCCCCTCCCCCATACCTTTGAGGCATTTCTAATTCTGTTTTTACTTCATTCCCCGCCTGCTAAAGCAAATCTTTAGCATTGACATTACAGTGGGCGCTACGCAGAACACATTTTAAGCAATGGTTTGCATAAAAATAAGGTTCAACCTGTGTATAAATAGAAAATAGAATATGATTTACATTTTAAATGTGTTTAACTCTTTAAAGGCTGAAAAGGAAAAGACATACATGTATTTATGGGGTAGATTCAGCCACAATTCTCTAATGTAGGGTCAGCTGGGGTTTATAGACTAATTAGTGTGGAATCTGTACGGCACAGTAAACTGTTTGTCACCCATCACACATAGGCCAAGTTCATTCAGGAGTAATTTAATTGCATACTTTATGTCCAAATTTTCTTGCCCCAGTGGCTGCATTGTATGGCGAGAACAAACACGTTTTATGTCATGATTCAAGACATTAGAGATAGAAGCAATGATGTTTTTGGACAGTAAGTTCCATTCCAAGTTGCAAATAATTTGATGCAGCATAATTAGGAAAGAATAAGAGCGATTAGTGGCATGGAGGGCTTCTGGCATCTTCATGCCAGCAGCACTTCATTACAGTTATACTGTCTATGAACATCCTAAACACATAAGAGTTGGCATTTAAAGCACATTTTGACACAACCACCCAAAACACATTCACTGCACCATGAAAATTTGCATAAGTTGTTTTATTCATATTTATTGTCCTTTTTTAATGTTTCCTTTTTTAATTGTTTTGTTTTTGTTGAAGTGGACGTCCTGTAAAGTCAAGCCTGAAGCCCTTAGCGAAGGTGTTTGCACATCACCTTCATAACTGAAAAGAAAGGGGAAGAGGAGGAGTGGAGAGGGCTTTTCCTACTTCTCTCTCTCTCTCTTCATCTTAACAGTATCCCAACTCAACCTTTATTTATCATTTGTTTGGACAAACAGTGTACCTTACAGTATATTTACACATCATAGTGACTGACTTTTTAACAATTTCCACTTAGATAATGCAATGTAGGTTGAATTTGTTTGTTTTCTCATGATCATATTTTCTACAGTCTTGCACTTGCTTTGCTTTGATCCACTTTATCTTCTCATGCTCAGTTTCTAATGAGGTTTTCCTTGTCATCATCATCATCATCATCATCATCATCATCATCATCATCATCATCATCATCATCATCATCATCATCATTGCCATCATCAGCATCATTATCATCAAATAACATTATCACCATTATAATAATCATAGAACTCTTTTCAATAAATTCCTCTCTGACAACTGTACAATCGTACACAGTGTTTGACTTTTATATATATTTTGGGAATATATTATTTAAAACTGAGAAAAGGAAAACTTAATCCCAAAGAAAATATATTAATATCCCAAAGTAACAAAACCATGCATGTTTTAATGTTTTTGTCCATAAAAACCAAAAAAGCTAACATAATGGATTGGATCTGTTTTTATTTACACAATGATCTTGGCACTGTTTTTGTTGCCTCTGGCTGAAATCTGGAATGATCTTAAAGAATACTATGGGCTCTGGTGAGCGTAACACTCTCCTGGTATTCAGTTCAGACCCGCTACAAATGGCAGGTTTGAGAGACACACAGTAATCATTTTTTGGAAAAACAAAAAAAGAAAGAAAAGGAACCGCATTAGAGTCAATCAGAGGGTAAAAACTGAAATGTTTTGTAAAAATTGCATTTCACCTCAGCCTTAGACTGTGGCAGTTTCCTCTTTTAGGCAGAAACTCTGTGACATCATGTCTATTGACTATTGTTTTTTCCACAACTACCGTCTCTCCCTGCTTCTCATCAGGTGCACTCAGTTTATCATTGTTAGGGTGAAATTCGAAAAGAGAACATTGATTTTGTCAAAAATCTTCTTTTTTTTTTGTAAAGCAGCATTATTAAATGACTCAGGCAAATAAAATAAACAATGAGACAAAAGTGATCAAAAACCACCGTTAAAGACCTTCTACTCAGTCTCAGGTGTGGCAGGCAGGTAGGAGTAGCTGTCTAAAATTTCCAGTGTTGCCACGTCAAACAAGTGCTTGACCGTTGTTCCAAAGTTCTGGTGTGTGAGCAAACATAAGGATGTGTGTGCATGTGGTGTCTCTGCATACTTATATTCAGTGCAAACACATTGGGTAAAAATCCCATCTTAACCATTGACCATCAAACGGTTGACTCTACAGTATCATCCATTCCTGACCACCTCACTACCTCACTCCCGTTGCAGTTCGCCGTTGCACCTCTTCAGACAGATAAACCTTCACGCAGGCTGACGCGCCTTTTGTTTCTCCAGCCTATGACGGCGGGCCAACTGCTGCCAAGTGGCCCGCGTTCCCTCCCCCTCACCCAATGTCAGGTCCTAGCACAGCCCAATGTACTTGAGATTGTTCTGGATGATCACGTCCGTGACAGCGTCGAACACAAACTGGATGTTGCTGGTGTCAGTGGCACAGGTGAAGTGCGAGTAGATCTCCTTGGTCTCCTTGTTGCGGTTGAGGTCCTCAAACTGCCGCTGCACGTAGACGGCTGCCTCCTCGTAGGTATTCTGGCCTTTGTAATCGGGAAAGCACACTGTCAGAGGAATGCGTTTGATCTTCTCAGCCAGCAGGTCCTTCTTGTTGAGGAAGAGGATGAGCGACGTGTTGGTGAACCAGTTGTTGTTGCAGATGGAGTCGAACAGGCGCAAGCTCTCTGCCATACGACTCTGTGTAGATGTGGAAGGAGAGAGTAAAAAAAAAAAGGAGACGATCAAACCCAAGACAAAATTGTTTTCATAGTTTGCGAGAACCCACAATCCAAAGCAACCCAATTCATCACACCATCGGCTCTCGTTCTCACAAGCATGCGGACACAAAATCAGACCATTTAAGGTACCAGCAAGATTTGATGATGAATATGAAGATGAGGTTAGCGTGCGTCACCGATAATCCTACTGACGTGCAAAGGTGCAGCTTCTCTGTTTTGTCAACATGGACTCGAAGCTCAGACGGGTGAAGACCTGCTGCTGAACTCACACTGTCCTTTGAAACGGCTGATTACTTCTCTTACAGCAGTCCAGAAAAATATCACTCACCGAGTTCACTGATGATGCCTAACAAAATATAATCTCTTCATGATGACACGAGTACAGTTTGTGTCACTATGATGGGAAGAAATCTCAGTATTGTAATAATTGTTATAAACTTGAATGGATCTCATGGTTGTCGATGTGTCTGCATTGACAGACACTGTAGAGATGCACACGCCTTAATGCTGTATTGATTCTTCCAAATGTCTGAAATACTACACCATAACTGTTATGGACCATCACTGTAAAAACAGGAAGATGTTGTGTTTCAACTTCAGTTCCAATAATGTGTATGTAGTCTTCAAGTGCAAGTGTGTTATCATTGAAGGCCAAGACACACAGCAAACACATTAGATTAGGCTTGTAACTTCAGAAAAATTACCTTTAAATTCTGCTGTAGCACCACCTATGGGCCAAACTATTGTGGCGTTTACATGCGCGTATGTTGCTTACTGTAAATTTGGTTGCAACTGCAATATGTCCTCAAGAGATATGTCAGTTTATGTCAAATAGGCCGTGCCTGCGAGCATTTATCTTCCAGGAAAATGGAATATGAGCTCATCAGTGTATTTTATGTACAAAAATGATTGAGAGGAGTGGGTCAGATTTATTATGCAAAAAGAGGGGACTATACATCAGCTTCAAACAAGATAATGGACATCGTGTTTTTTCTATGAGTAAATTATTCTTATTATTTAGTTTTCCTTTGCTGTAGTGAGAGAAAGAAAATCAATTATAACCTTTCCCCCTTTAGATTACAGCGTGGCAAAACTCTTCTCACTGGTTACAGAAGAAAACGTTTGTGCATCCGCGTGTGTGTGTGTGTGTGTGTGTGTTTGTGTGCGGTTTCATATGTGCTCATGTGACTTGGAATGCACGAGAGAAAGGAAACAAAGAGAACGTGGATGTGTTCATTGCAGCTGCTGGCATGTGGCGACTAGCCA
>OMOW01112254.1:0-10536 GCA_900312555.1 Lamprogrammus exutus | reverse complement strand
ATTTGCTGTAGCTGAAGCTCATCAGGAGGGAACCACCAGCTGTTTCTTAACTTCAATATTTGCTCACTATTTGTCGTCTGGACAATAACAAAACACAAAGGGGAAAACGTCATCAGTGCGATTGTTGGGTCTGCACCATCTCGGGCAAGTTTTTTATGTCCTCATAAGTTGATTTTAATGAATCTGACATGTGTGGCGTGCTTTGGAAAAATGGGCAGCAGTCATTTAAAGAATAAATCATTTTAAGTTAATGAGCTAAAAATGCAAAAGCACTCGTAGGGTCATTTAACAGTTGTGGACAGTTGAGAGGTTTAATGACTGGAGTGGTCACAGGCAAGTGGTAAGGCTGTGAAATATGATTTTTATGCGTTTATTGTACAGCGTAGCAACAGCTTTGTTTAATTAGATGTTTATTAGCATATTTTTGTCTAAAGAATAAAATGGAGGGAAGGATGGAAGGAATTGTCTATAGCTTTGCCTACATTTGTCTTTGTGATGGGGATAACAAGCATCCCTGTTATACTGACAAAACAAAACAAACCTACCCTCAATTAGCACAAATCACATGTACCCGGGCAGGCAACAAAGAAATAAACCTGATAAATGCTGAACTAGTGATCACAATAATTACATTATTCTCTTTTTCTGTTTCTGTGTCACAAGCAAATGAGGTTGTTCTCAGTTAGCATCAGAGCATAATGGGGTCAAACTTGGCTAAACATGGTAGATTCCCTACAGCTTTAACACTCTGTGGAAAGCCCATGCCAAGGACTCCTCATTCCTTGCTCCTTGGATTCGGGATGAAGCCATAAGCCAACTTTTTACTCTCTCACAGCTAATCAAACCTCATAGGAATTTTCTAATCCTCTCCAGATGCGTTTTATGTATTTGGAAAAGGCTTAGGAACATTTCCCCTATGGTATCTTCTGGGAGTGTGCAGGTCTTACTCTGATCAGGGTGAGAAAGGATAATGATATCATCATCAGCTTGCTGGAGTAGTATTGCTCGGTGGAGTTGAGCCAAAAAGCAAATCTCTTCGATCTTTTTCCCGGCCCTCACCTGTGGCCATAAGCTCTTTGTAGTGGCCGCAAGAATGAGAATGTGGATATAAGCATTGCGTCGCTGCTACTCCACAGGAGGAAGCTGAGGTGGAAACAGGTAAGGAGATCCTAAACGTATCTCATTTTTAAGGTGCACCAAACAGGCTGGGAAAAGGATGTCGAAGGATTGTTGCACTATGAGCTGTTGAGCACCATTAAGCACGCTGTTCCTCACTCTAATGCCTTTTCAGCTTTGGACATAATTTAACAGTGATGAAATAATTTCCGTGTTCACCCAACAATACACAACGAGTTCTGTGCTGTGATAAATTCTAAACGAAAACAACAATGTGATCAAAAGCCTCTCTTATAGCGGAATGTTCCACTGTATCAAAAGTTTATTTTTTACAAAAACAGCAACAAAATATCTACTACCCATCATCTGAAAATCAGTTCTGATCCTTCACAGTAAAATAATACAGCTATAAAACTAGACAGGGTTTGCAAGCTGCAGTGTGGCGAACACAAACATATGTACGATGCCGTTGTAATGACAGCACAAAACAAAAGTAGTCGGCAATGAAAATATCGTCCAAGAGCTTTGTGCGAATGCTTATGGTTGGTTGGAAAACTATAACAGCGAAGGCACTGGGCTTGTTTTCTGTTCTGTTTGGCAGCCAATCATTCTTATGCCTGCTATGTCTCCTCTGAGTTTAGCAGTTTAACACCAAGCCTGTTGAAATGCTCCAGCAGCTGTCAATCTGGCTGCTATCCTGGCCTTGTTAGAACCCAGTTAACGAGAGGCGAGGATTGCAGCCTCTGATACATAACGTACCCCCTGTGCGCTGACAAGTAGGCAATGTGCGAAGCGTTGGGGTTAGAATAACAACACCCTAATGAGAAGCAGGATACACAGCATGCGCATCACTCTAAAGGCAGATTGACAAACAAGCAAAGCAGTCAATTGGTCAAAGGGTTAAGTGTGGATAAACGAAGACGGCCGCAGAGGACTTGCTTAGCATTCAGGTCAAGAGGGCTGAAACACGGGAGACTTAGAGAGAAACACTCTTGGTTTCAGTGGGAGCTAGCTGCGGGCTCTCTAATAAAGAGTGGAGCCTATGGAGTCCTCCGAGGTCGGAATGCCTTGTGGATCAATCAAAGGCACACAGACCAGGTTCCTGTGGGCAAGTCCACAGGTGGTACAAACTAGGAAACAGAGCCGAGAAGTAAGACTTTTCAGAGCTGAGGACTGCCTACAAATTCCCTTTAATCCTGTGCCCTGGCCAGGATAACAGCAGCCTGTGTGATAAAAGGACGGGGTGGACACTTATCCTAGGGGTCAGGCTTCCTGCCGTCTGTCCTCAAGAGTGTCCACATAAAAGGCCTGAACAGAGGCAGGGGGGTTTCCCACTTCATCAGCCCTCATTTCCTCCTCACAGCTGGGCCACAGAAACCTTCCTACTCGTGTCTCATTCGAAGAGCACTTCTAAGGGAACAGTTGCTTTTCCAGTGGCATGCAGGGAGAGCAGCAGCCGATGCTTTGAGTTTCGACGCAGTTAGACGAAGTAAGTTGACTGTGGCATAGCATTCTGTAGAAATGAAGTTTTTGTGCGAGGCTGTCTTCGAACATTACTTGAAAATGCGATTTTCCGAAAGGTTTAAGGATAAATTTCAAGAGTTAGAGACAAGAGATAGACGTCTCTACTAGAAGACTGGGGGGAATTTGTGAAAAACTACTCAGCGCCACGCTAAATATGTGGCATGATAATTTCAGCTCATAAAGCTTCTCTGACATTAATTAGCATGTTTATAAGTTGCTGCCTATGTACGAGCTTTATACTGCACTCTGTGGTGTCAAAGCAAAGTGGACATGTCAAATCAGCAAAGGAAACTTTCACTCTCTGCTTTAGAGCTCCACATTGTAAGAGAGAGACATTTATACAGCCTCTGTGACTCTATCATTCCCTCATGTCATAGCGCATGGTGTGTGTATGTACGTGTGTGTCTGTGTGCGTGACGGAGATGCAAAGTAGGGAGACAGATGCTTATGAATGAGGCGCAGCTCAGCTAGAACACGTGAGAGATCAAAACTCGCTCTAAATAAACAGATTAATCAACTGAATAGCTTAGATGTGATCTTTTTTAAAGTTTAAAACATCATCTGGATTTCATACTACTATTATTTACCGTCAGATTAAAACAGGCCTTCATTTCTGCATGAAGGTGCGTTTCATCAATAGCCTCCCCCGACACGCAAATGAGGAACTCCTGTAGTGAACGCTAAAAAAGGCCGATAACAGACGATTATGAATGATGGAACACAGTTGCATGACACAATTTGCCCTTAACGGCACCTTAAATGCGGTGCTGTGCTTTACATCCAAAAGGTCAACGAGCTCAAATTAATCCATCGATCCAAAGATTGGCTTTGTCAAACATAATGTATACACCTCCATGCCATTTAAGAAATGCATTCCTCTCTGATATGAAGAGCGTCAGACTTGTGGTTTTAGGTCAGAGAAACAGACAATTCTTTGATCAAATATTCACTTTAACAACACACACATGCCAACTAGAATTGGTTTATCATTCTAAATGGGGAAAAAAATTCATCCAACAATCCACATCTAGGCCACCATTTGCAATTGAACATTTTTATCAGTCTGCTTTCCGCTAAAATACATAAAAAAGTTATGATTTGCCAGATTGGAATTCCAGATAACTAATCCCTTTTCATTAAATATAAATGGTCATCTAGAGAAGGGGCTTCATTGTGGCTGGAGGTTAAAAAAGGGGCATTTCAAACGGCCATCTGAGGCGATTGTGTAAATATTGTCATTCTAAATTTCAGCTATTAGCATTATTAACATTCATATTCATGTATTTCAAACGTCATACCAGTGTCCTATCATTTTCCCCCTCCATAATACAGACCACAGAGTGAAAAGCTGAGAAGAAATGGTGTAATATGACTGTAAACATATAACTTTCCCTGTCATGAATGATTGGATGCATGCAATCCCTCAGCACCACAGTTAACTACATGCTATAATACAGGTTTCTCTGGTGACACATGACGTTTACCCTTAGCCACCAGTGTCTCTCCACAGTGGCTCTAACAATAAAAGGAGAGGGAGGCGTTGGTCTCTATAGAGTCAAAGCCTGACATGGTTCTGTTTGGTACTTGCAGATATTTCCTCCTTTCAGTGCTTCCTTCAATTCTGTGCAATGATTAACTAAGAGCAATCAGATCCTTCTCAGCACTAAGGCGTGTCATCAAGATCAATAAAAATGATAAACTCTAAATGAACGCCACTCTTCATCCCCTCTAATTCCACCACTGCTGCCAGTGCGAAAGCCTCCATGTGCAATAATGCCATTTAATATTTATTTACACCCAGTGAAAATCAATAAATAGATTTTAAATAGAGCTGCAAGACACCGGTTTGCCCTTTATCGCTGCCTTTAATGAAGGCTTTAGTCCCTTTGGAGATGGGAGGAGAATTGTTAAATGAAATGAAATGCACTTCAAGCATTTTGGGGTAGAAAGAGAGTGGATTGAAGTTTGTGTGTGCATGCGTGTGTGTGTGTATTTGCGTGCGCGCGCGTGAGTGACGCATGCATGCGGCTTTAGCTGACACTGTTTGCGGCTACACAGAAGAGAGAAAGTCTGAATCAGGGCTTTCAGTAATCAGTGTCACATTGTCAGGGAGGCTGCCTTTGACTAATGAGAGGTGCTGACAGCCTGGCTGCATACTCCCTGGGCTCTGCTGAGTGGGACGGATCTGTTTCAGGGCCTTTGTCAGGTTCACTCGCTCTCTGCTTCTCTCTCTCTCTCTCCCTCACACTCTCTCCCTACCTCTTTTTCTTCCTTTCTTTCCCCTCTCTCTGTGTCAGGGAGAGCAATGACTGGTGGTCAGCCCCAAGGACAACTCCTGGCATTCCACACGGTGACAAATTGACCGTGGGCGACAAGGTGCCTAAAAATTGCCTTGGAGATGAAGAGGTTTTGAATGTTCCTTTCTCCCCCTAGGACCGGAAACTGCAGATCTTGTCGGAATGCGGGAGACAGGAAAAAGGAGGGGAAAAGGGACGTGTCAGAATGTCTGGGAATGAGCAAACCAGGAGGGGAAAGGTAGAGAGGACCAATATCAGAGCCAAGTGACTGAGAAATTGATGGAAAAAGAAAAAGCCTATATTGAACAGCTGAGGTGACATACTCACCCATTCAGCATGTTCTGTATCAAAGGCTAAAGGATGAATCTGTCTGTAACATTGTGTGTAGCTAAGCTAAAATGCAATACAGGATGACCTCCATGGGGTGAGGAACTTTCATAAAACCACCAAACCAAGTGCTTTGTGTGCCATGTGCATTTTTCAAACATAGATATTTCTTGTGAATGTCAGATTCCTGATAGAAATTTACTCAGTGAATCTGACCTTGGCAATAAGGCAAACCACCGTTAAAAGTGTTTTCTCATCCTTACTCGTGTAGAGCTCAAATCTGCGAGTGCGCGATAACAGAAAGATTGAACAGTGTCTACAAAAGAGATTCAATACTAAAGGGTAAAGTCAGATCAATACTCCAGATATGAACTGATCATTGTTGTTTACAGACAAGTGGAATCCATCTAGGTGTTCTTGAAGCACTTGGGATCGATGGAAATAAAGTTAGAGTGGCTTAACCAGTGCTGACCTGCCTACCTGGAGATGCCTCTCATTGAGGTGATTTGTTGGAGTATTGTGTCGCCCATTTTCAGAGGTCTTATTCTGTTGCAAAGTTCAGTCAACAGCTAAAATAAATTTGCCACGGCTGTTTCTATTGCAAATCTAGACATAGGTGTTGTGTCTTTCGCAAAATATTTCTGGTCAAAAAATGAAAGGAAATGTGTGCGCGTTTATTTTCAGCTTTCAAAAGGCCAATCAACACTAAAGTAAATGCTACCGGCAACGTGCCCAGGTACACGCCGTCAAGTGGAGAATGTTCACGTTAGTTACGGAAGCTTTTCTCACTCCAGTTTGTCTGCAGTCAGGCCTACCTTTGTGCTAATCAGGCCGTCTCAGTTCCTCAGATTCCCCCCCTGGGACACCACAGCCACCAGCACACTTAATTGGTTCATTTGTTCCGTCATGTTTTGCTGAGCAGAGACAGAACGAGAGGAAATGCTGCAGTGGAACCATTGTCTTCCACGCTCGTCTCCAAGGATAAGGAATGTGACACATGAATGCTCTCCCAGATAGATAAATAAAAGCCAGGTAAAGCGTTCTAATGAAAGGATGAAGACAATTAATTTTTTCTTCTTCTTCCCACCAGCAGAGTGAAGGTCCTGTTTGATTTCATGTATGTCGGTCAAATGAAATGGGTTTAACATGGAGAATTGAACGGGAGAGATGGCACCGGGAGATTCTACCGTTCTGTCTTTGTCTGCTGTTATCCGTCTTTGTCTGTCTGCCTCACCCGAAAACACAAACACACACACACACGCAGCCACCATACTGTATATTTTCCTATACACCACATACGCTTCATGTATTCCATTGTGACCTCTACCAGTGCTGACAGAGGAATTCACCCACACGAGAAGAGACAGAATTCTTTTCCCTCAAGGTGGTGACACATACGAGCCAGTTACTGGGATATAACGCGGCCGCAAACACAGCTTGGCTGACACCGGGCCTCTGCATGTGCTCCCCGAGCTTATCACCTCCATCTGATGAATGGGGTAGATTGGATTGGGAGGCAGGCGAGGGGAGAGAAGGGGGCAGGGGGAAACCAACCAAGGCACCATGCGGCTTAATTCTCCCATGCCTGCGCCAAAGATTATCTGCCATGATTTTCCAACATAAAATAAAGATAGATAAATAAAACCCAGAACCATACTGAATGAATAACAATGAAAAACCATAAAGGCTTCTGGGTGTCTCCAAGTAATTTATTCACCATTTGCCGGAATACCTGGAGCGAGAACAATTCACTGGAATTGAGGGATGAAGAAGAAATAGAACATTATGTTGTAGTTGATGGGTATAAAATTACATCTGCCATTAACTCTAAGGATAATACTACCAAAGTAATCAAATGATGCCTCATCAATATTGATGATTATGTGGTGGAGGAAAGGTTCTGATTCTGCGGTGCACGTTTGAGCCTTGCATTAACACACTGACTGGTACTTTTTGCGTGGGGTTACATCAGAGCTCGGGGGATTTGTGCTTCCCAAACTGATGCGTTTTTCAGGGAAAGCCACCTGCTCACACCTGCACATAAATCTGTCCTGGGAGCAGGGCGAAACTGTAATGATGCTAATTGTGGAGGCAAACATATGCACTCTCAAAAAGTCTGCCCATGTGAAATTAATGCTGTTCAAGGACTTATTCAAGGCAATCCACAGGCCTCTTGAATAAAACAGATTTCAATGATTGGCCTTATCTAAGATGATGTGATCATTATGTGGGTATAGGGAGTGGATGGATGGATGGAATCATCATCATCATTTTGTTCCAAGCTCTCCAAAACGGGAAGCGCAAGGTTTTCCACCCACTATTGTGAAATCTTCATTGTTGATGCATTAAAATGTACCAGATATAGCACGTTACTGCATAAATAATGTAAGACTACCTTCACTTTACATACTTGAGTACGCCTCACTGCTAATACTTATTTACTTTTACTAAGTAGAATTTTAATGGAGACCTTTTAGTCATAATGGAGCAGCTTTGCATGCTTTGTGGTCCTTTTAATTAAGTAACAGGATTTGAGAGACTGACGTCTTCCATCAGCGAAAACTCATCAGTATCATTTAAGTGGAACCACAGCACCGAACTTAAATGAAGACAAAAAGATCACAAAAAAGATCACAAATGAGGTAGAGAAAGAATCATCTTCATCTTATCCTTCCTTTCTCTATCAGCACAAATCCCGGTTCAAACTAACAGAGTAATACTGTCAGCGGGGAGATGACAAACTGCACAGCAGAGGGCTGCAGAACATGATGATAGCTAACACATTCACGCGGTGACAGATGGATCAGTGCTAACCAGCGGATACCATTAAACTGAACCTTGTGGTGTTGAGTGGAGTAGCTAGCGCGGTGAACAGGACATCTCCAACACTACTCATAGAGGAAAGTGCTGTCAGCTGGATCTTTAATGACCACTTACAGGAGAGGGATGGGCAGAGTCCAGCTTGCTCCCCCACCACCCCTCCTCCCCGCCCAACCTCCAGCAGAAGTTATACGACGGTGGAGCCAATCTTGGCTAGTTGCCCCACCGTCACAGTCTCTGGATCTGCTTTGCAAGTCCCCTCGTCTGGCCAGAAGGAATGGCGAAGGCTGGGTTTGATGTCTGGAGGCTGGGCAGGGTCTGTAGCAACGCTGAGTTATACTCCAGAGGAGCACTGGCTAATGGAGGCAGGTCACTCGGACATCTGTTTCTGCCCAGCAGATGAGACGGAGACAGAGGAAGAGCGTGAGATTAGCAATAAGAGGCAGGCGGGTATGAAATACGTTGCTGCATATAAACTAGCGAGCAGTCACCTTACATTATCTTACACAGACACACACATACAGATCTCCTACTCGCATATTCTCTTACAAAACCACTTTGGAATACAAACTACTTCATGCAAATTGGGAGCACAGAGTTCAGTGCCACACATTCTACAGCATCCCGCCATTAGCATCTAGCAACCAATCTGTGTCACGCTGACAGACCGTATCTTTCTCTCTGCCCTCGCTAAAACCAGCCGAATGTCACAGCGCGCGCATTACTCACGCCTAGATGGATGCAGCGGCAACAGCATCGCATGGGGCTGCAGCTCAATGACTCTGCTAACCTATTACATCATACCGGGCCTGCAGCTAGTCAACACAGCTCTTATCTCTGCAAACGCTGTTGAGCTGATAACTAGCGGCCTTGTAACCTGTTTGCACACACACGCACACTGTACACCCCAAGGTCTGCTGAACCTGTGGGAACCACTTCAGATGTATGGACTGTGTTGTCTGAACTGTTCATCCGTCCATCCATCCGTCGGTCAGTCACAGCGATAACTTGGACAGGCATAATCTGATTTGGATCAAATCTGGCTTCTCGTTCAGCCTGATGGTGGCGCTGTAATAACCACTTTGATGTTCAAAATTGATTTCCACTAGATTTCTTGGGTGTATCCGCACCATTCATACAGGCCACGCCCCTTTATGCCTGACTAGATTTTCCATCATTTTGAATTCTTCCCCAAAACATTTCTGTTTTGTTTTTTGCATCTCCTCTTACAATCTTAACTCATTTGTCACAAAGGTTTACACGTAGAATGTCTAGTCCAATTTGGATAAAAGCTTTGCCTTTGCTTTGCCACAATTGGCTGCTAAAGGTAAGTCGAGGGGGTGTGGCTCATTCGACAAAAAGTGCTCCTATCTCATGAATGGATGAGTCGATCATAACCACATTCTGAGCACATTTGCACTTATTTCTCAGGCAAAAAATTGAAACGCCTTGATGTTTCATTCAGCGAAATATCTCTCACAAATGTGAAAAACTTGTGGCATGGGTGTCGCATCACTCCGAGTGCATTTCTAGTTTTCGAATGCGTCACTCCGACGCGTTTGAGATCGTGTATTGTGAATGTAAGCACGCCCACGTTTGGCGAGATGAAGGGGCAGCCGGGAAGGGAAATAAAGCAGGATTTCCAGCGAGAGCGAGTAGAAGCTGTGATCCATAGTAACCTAGTTAGTGAATGACTCCATGAGGGAGTGATGTTGCAGTGACACTGACAGATTTGTTCTTTGGTGTCTTCAACACATGACGACACACACAAACGCAGACACGCACACACACACACACACACACAAAGAGTTTGACAGACAGTCAGAGACCCTCCGTTCTGGGAAAGGCAGACAGGAGGGAGATGAAACCGCAAAAAATCCCTCTGGAACGTAGTGATCGACTGATCTAAAACAGCACTTTGAGGCTCATACACATATATCTGACACCACTGACATTCATGTTGGTTATATGAGCGGCACATGTGGGAATAGCAGAAATAAGACTCCCTTCATGTGAGACGCTGTCGAAAAGCAAAGCACATGAAGGCACATCACAATCCTGCAGTCATTACAGTGGATATATGGAGTCAGACAGTGATTATGTAGTGTTTCTGAATATAACAGATGGGTTGAAAAGCGTAAATGAAGTCTCTGACCTTTCTAGCCGTCCTTCAAGTCTCACAAGCCTCGATTTGACTACTTTGGATTGCATCATCCAGGCCTTTACGTTACATCACATTTCACAGTTTAGGGTTTCAATGCCACCTCATTTTGTTTCCCCTGCAGCGAAGAACAGTAGAAGGGGGAGAGGGGGGGGACCTCCCGCCTGCTAAAGATAAAGGAGTTGAATATGAAAGGTTGGTAAATTGACTTTTATTACGCTATGTTCTGGACTTTGAGGATATTCACCAAGTGTTATCACTGGTCTGAGCCAGAACAGGGCGAGGGGTAGG
>OMOW01112252.1:0-20627 GCA_900312555.1 Lamprogrammus exutus | reverse complement strand
TTGGAGTCGACACTCACCGCTCGTTGTTGACTGAAGCCAAGCAGGGAGTGGATCTGGGACATCGCCGTCATGAAGTCTGTCATCCTACCCGGCGGGTCAACAGGTCACATTTTGACATCTCAGGCGTGACAAACTTTTTTTGTCTCATTTGTCTGCGCACAAACGTAATGTTTGGCCAGTGAGTGCGGTCCAGATTTAGCTGCTGAATCGCAGCTCGAATACGCCCAGTCGTCAGTCACGTTCACTCCCCACCCCGCAACTCGTCACGTTATTACACAATACGAGCCGGAACGCAAACCAAGTGACTCTTCTTCTTCTTAATTTCCACAGTTAATACACCCAGACCACCAAACAGCCCTACTAATTTGAAATAAATGCTCAGTGAGAGAGAATTTATTACTTAATGGCAGCACAAACATCTCTCAACAAGTACAGATTTGTTGGATAAGGGTTATTTTCTTTTTCCAATAAACACAATCGATCACTGATAAATCTTCAATAAAGTTGCAGGAGAACTTTCAAAACAGACAGTAAAATTTCCAAGAGTATCATAACATTTTATAATTGATTTGCACTTTTACAACACACGGCAAATCACTTTTAGCCCGAGAAAATTCATTAATTGATGAAATATCAATTTACATTTACACAATGACATGTAACATCCACAGGGCGGCGCTGTGGTCTGCTGGACAGTGCATTACACCTGTCCAGGCTGCTCTGTCCCCCTCTCAGCCTGTAGTCCCTTCCAGCTTCAAACGGGCCAGTGAATCGGCAGCTGCTCCTTCTTCGCCCTCTTCCTCCTCTTCTTCATCCTCCTCCTCGTCATCGTCATCATCGTCGTCGTCCTCATCTTCATAGTCGTCGTCGTCTCCATAATCTTCCTCTTGGTCTTGGCCTCCAGAGGCTACGCTCTTCCAGTAGGACTCGTACCCTGACGCTCCGTCATCGTAGTCGTCGGCACCACTTTGTCGGCCAAATTTCACGGTGCGAGCTGCAGATGACACACACACACACACACACACACACACACACAATGCTTTTAAGCTCTTGTAAATTCAATGAAATTCCTTGAAACCTTATAGAAAAGCTGAGGCTTTTATCAGAATCATGAGCTGTGTGGCACACTGAACACATGAATTACTTCAATGTGCCAAAATGTTAGATTCTGAAAATGTGAATGCTGAATACCACAAGGCGATTCTATTAGATTAGATTACAATTACTGATTTCCACCACGGTACAGTTAGATTATTTTGATACACTTAATATAACAAAAATTTACAGATTTTACAAATAGGCAATAGAAACTAATTACACGCTGCTGGGGGTGTGTTTCAATGCAGAGTATACTCTAAGGATTCGTTTTATTTGTTTAATTTTTCCCCAAATAATCACTTATAATTGTTATTTATAGCCAATTATTATCGATTCTAATGATTCAGCTCGATGCAGTTGAATCACCACCTTAACAATCACATCGATGCATCTTTACCCCCCAACTCAATACCTCACAAGCCAAATGAGAGGGAACTCAGTATTATGTTTAACAGAACATCAAAAAATAAAACGTTTGAAATACAATTTATTTACTGTGATTTTTTCTAAATGACACAAATCTAAATGTCAATATGACAACAAAAAGCAAGCAACTGTTGAATAAACGGTGCAACAAGAAAAAATGTGCGCAATCCAATAAGACTACATTTTTAGTAGTCACACCGTAGAGATGAATTGAATCTTGCGCCGTCCCCTTTTTGCACCTTTTAGTTTATTTGCAAAGTGCTCGGCTGATTGAGGATTGAGAAGTCAAAGCTTTTGGGAGCTCCGTGATGCAGTGGAACAAACCAAAGCTTTTTTTTTTTAAAACGACATTTGAAGCGCTGTACGGGCTGATGAGAGACTCACTGGACATGCTGAGGTCTTTGGTCTCCTGGGTCTCATGGCCACACTTGGGACACGGCGGCGCCTTGCCTCTCTCCTGTTTGAAAACCTTACTCTTGGCGTGGTCGTCACAGTAACAAGCCTGGGGGCAGAGTTCACAGCACACAGATTGTCTTAATGCTATTTGTTTTTTTCATGGCTTCACTGAAATGCAAAGGCGATGATGTTAAGGTGTGTTTATACCCAGAGACTTCTTCACACTTTCCTCCCATGTTACTCTGTGTTCTTGCCACAGGGCTTTTTCTCAGCCGGTTGGTGATTGACAGGCTACCTTTTGTTAAGTGTCAATGTCTCTTCCAGTCCTCCTCAAGACAAAGGATTTCATTTAATTTCCTCATTCCTCTGGGCATACTGTAATGGGTTGTGTGTGTGTGCGTGTGTGTCTATTTGCATCATTCAGATTTGCTAGAAATTTTTACAATAGAAGGGGAATGACTGTGGCTTGGTCCTCCTCAGACATGATCCGATTCGGAGCCACATCCGGACTCCAGAATCTTTTTAAAGGATTCATCACCATTGTGAGTGAGGGCCATTTCCACCATTTCGCCTCCTGTCTGCATGTTACCTTCGTAAAAGTGCATGTTTACCACAGAGCCTGGATAGCCCAGTTGGATAGAGTGTTAGGATTCTTCACAGGCGGAATCTGTCATATCAATGTGGAGATAAGGGATACTGTGATTTAAGATTATAAGATGGGCGTCATTTTGAAGGCATGCACACCTGGGCCGGAAGGGAGGATAAATGTGCCCTTTGACACAAACGTATCTTTTACTTGTGTTTTCTGATAGAAAATGAAATCCGCTCACCTTACAGCGCAGGCAGGAGTGTTGCCCCAGTCTATTACAGGAAACACCTAGAATTGAGAGCGTGGAAAGGAGGTAAATGGTAAAAGAATTCACACTTTCTCTCTGAACATAAACTATCTAAACAAAGTTCACTGCTCAGAACATATACTATCTGAAAAAAGTTTACTGCTCAGAACATATACTATCTGAACAAAGTTCACTGCTCAGAACATATACTATTTAAACAAAGTTCACTGAAGCGGCTAAAGCAAACTCACACGCCTGTTTAGTCACAAAAAGCAGACAAGTTACAGACTGAAAGAAAAACTAATGACTCACATTTGAAAGTTTCAGCCTGCAGAATTTGGCAGCTCGCCTGATGCTCAAACTGATCGTCCTCACAAAGGAAGTTCTGACAGAAGGAGCAGCGGAAGATTCGCCCGCCTGTTCATCAAGTTCAAACAATGGTGAACTTCAGTGTCAAACTGAGGAAATACGAGTGTGAATTTCAATTAAAGGGTTCTCACCGTGATCCCAGACCCCGCGGTCACACTCGATGCAGTCGGCATCTATCAGGGGACATGCACAGGCATGGGTGCTCAGGCATTTCCTTCCATGGCACACCCAAGCTTCACAGAAGTCACACACTGCCCCCTTGTGTTCAAGAAGAGGAACACAACAATTAAAGTCAGAGCTGAGTGAATAACGACACACAGAATAGAGTACACGCATGCACTGCTCACTGAGGACTATAATTTAATTACAATATGTGCACCTTGTACATTTTTATATCATAATTACAGTCCACTTTTGACTTTCGATTATATTAGACATATCAGGACGTAATTGTACTTGCACAATATTGCAGCACTAACACAAACTAATACACTTAACACTGCTTCCTCTCAATCTGTCCGTAACAAGCACTTTAAATTGATTCAAGCACTTAATAAGATGTAGGTTTACTGTGTTAATTGCAGCTTTTTTGTTTATTCCTACACTGCATTGTATCTGCTCTTGCCCTGCTGCTACAACAAATTTACTCAGGCGATCTTGTAAGTGGAGAAGAGGCGTTCTTGCGACGTGGTTTTATCTGCGTAGAAATGTCGCTAACTTACCACCATGGCCATTCCAGTGCTGTGGATCCCAGGATGTTTGATGACACAATCTGATGACTTCATGCACTTAATTTTCCCTTAAAACACAATTAAAAAGAACAACTTTACATGAATATTGTCACAAAGATAACCTCCACTTCCTTTTAATATATGACAGAGTATTTATTTTAGGTTTTTAGGTTTTGAAATATCTACAACAGAGACTTCTGCAACCGACCCGATACAATGCAGGTGAGTGAATGCATCAAAAGGTAATATTTGGAAAACTCAAAACAAAGTCTCTATGTCGTAACAATGTACCAATCATTCTGGATATTTTCTTCTTTTTAACAAAGGTTGAAGAAAATAGTGAAAACTTGTTTGTGGGAAGAAATGCTGTTGTTCAAATGTAACTTTTAAAAGATTCGAGCACCAGAAAGAAAATTCCATTCACTTCCGTCGCATTCAGCTGGTGGTAGGATTCTCATAAAACTGGGTAAACAAAAGCAAAGGCTATCTGCATGACTAAACGCCACTAGAAGTAAGTTAAGGTCATGGTGAGCTGACCCTTTAATGTGTGATATAGTAGAGTAACACCTGCAGACAGATGTGCCCCTGTATCTTTCCCCAGCTTACTCACCACACTGAGCGCACACAGGCAGCTTCTGCACCGAGGAGCAGAAATAGCAGAAAGCTCTGTTCTTCTGTTTTCTGCCAGTTGGGATGACAGAGGGACAACAATGTTAGCTGACGGAAATTGTACTTAGAGAAAAATGATATTTGATGAGAGAAAAAAAGGTTTCTTACCTCTGACATTTGTCACATTCCTACAAGACAGCACAAAATAATAAGGGACAATGTCATGAAGAGGCAAAGTTTGAATGAAATTTTACAACAGCAGTGAAGGTGGAATAAAAGAGGGAGATTAGTGTAAATGTGTTATGTGGGTTTAGTTACTGCAGTACTACATTATCACTTTATGTCCATAAAACAAAGACAAAAAGGATGAGCAGGTGTGTAGGTTAAAACCCACACACTGCTCTGAAAAAGCGAAGACGGGTTAGATAGTGTGTTGCTTTCTCAGAAGCCTTTGTCCTTTACAAACTCTGAACCTATTCATACGTTCCTAAGTTATCCTGCCCGCTATGTGTTTCCGGCCCGTTTGTGACTTAGTTGGTTATTAGTTCCACGTGGTTACCTACCATGTTACCATTGCAGGGATGTTTGGCCAGATCCACATTGTCCCGGTTGGCTCGGCTCTGTTTCTCTCGCTCCTTTCTGCTCTCCGCCTTTTTCCGTGCGCCTGTTTTCTTTTTGGGCATTTTGTCGACAAACTCTGGCTTTACTTTACTTTAGCTGCGAACACAAGAGAGAGAGGCGCTGTGATGGAACACGCAATTTACCAGAAAACAAGTTAAGAGTAACTGAGTATAGCTACTAAAGGGTAGTAATAACGGATAATAACATATTAACAATGAAATAGCGCTTTGACACATTATTATCAGGCCAGTCATTAAGCGTGACAGTTCAAAATAGTAGCCAGCCAGCTAACGTGACTCCCATTAGCCCGGACACATTTGTAAAGCTACCACGAAATGTCACTTGGCCAGCAACCTGAACACAATAATTACACTGTCTGGCTGTAATATGTATTGTCCCATTGATGACCTGCAAACGCCATTTAAAAAGTTTTAAGTCTGTTTGAAAAATTATTACCGGAATGATCAACACTGCTGACTGGGTACGGCCACAAAATCCGTTCGGGTTGCACACAGACACCAGAGATACATCGGTTCCTGCTTTTGATTTCCACGTTTCCTATGAACAGCGTGTTTTTCATTAGCGCCAGGGGGACGCTAGATGGCGGTGTTTCTGAGGTGACGTTACAGGGCATCAAAGACAGTGATAGTAAATTCTACTACAAGAAGAAGGCAAAACCCCGTAGTTATCCATCCTACATAACCATCTGTACCACACATCATTTCAAATGCTGAATGTTGCTTTCATCGGCACGTCAGAATAAACACCATCTACAGTTCCTTTGAGGCCAGTTTTCAATTTACTTGACGTGAAATTCCCAGCTTCACCAAGATACCGCTTTATGATAACACACACTCAAAATGGGTCATTAAGTTCTTTGCTGATTGTTTATGAACAAATGATAAATGTGTTTTTAACTCAGTTTGAGTTATAGTGCTAAAATTTAGAACCTTAGTGTTGCTAAGATGTAAATGCAAGTCATTCATTTTGTTTCCATTCTTAAAAAAAAAAAAAGAAAGTGATTGGTTTTGACTGAACAATACCAGGAGCATCGATTCTAACAAAATAAAAACACATGGTAAGAGGGAAGGCCCAAAGATGCACAACATGTTTTATGTAACTACATAAGTGAATACATAAAATTAAAAACAAGATAAGGACGGGAATGTCGTCAGAGCACTAGAATTTGTAATTCAATGTCAAAGAGGGGAAAAGTATGTTGGGTAGGTGTTGAAACACCCTTTCTTGATGAATGTGATATTTACCCAGCAGACATAAAAGCTTAATCACATTTTCAATATGCATATTTATAGAGTTGTTGTATCTTCTAAAGTTGGTAAAATATGAACTATCAAAGAAAATAATGCATGCTATATGATTTCATTCATGACTTCCATAAATATGCACATTCTCACTTGACGATAAAAACTTAAGTTCATTCAGTAACTTTGGAATTGTAGGTTTTGTCCAGTTCATACTAAGTTTCAAATGTTTCCTCATTTCTAAAATATTAATATAAAAACTACAAGGACAAACCATTGCGGACTGAGAATATTCACCAACTGAACAAGAGCTCACAGCAACCTCAAAACTGTCTCATTACTGATCTGTGAAGCACTGATCAAATAATTTATTTTCTATATAAAATCAAATCTGTGCAGACCATTTGTAAGCAGGCTGTGAGAATTGTTTCTAATTGTTGACTAGTAAATATTTAACAATGCAGAAAAAAATGTGCAATGCATTTACCACATTTAGACGCAAATTAAACCGATTTTATAAGCTAAATATGCACTGTTAGTCCATGTTCCTGTTAGATAACCACAACTCCGAGCCCAGATGTGAGCACTATTAAAACAATCATTGTGTCACTGTGCATTCCATATTAAAGTAAACGTGATTCAAAGAAGCGCCAAATCCATGTTTCGCAATAGAATGAGAGAGATGGAAAAACATTAGAAACACAGTTTGACTATTAAGTTAGATCGACACACTCTAATGTAAACAAAGCCTGCTCAAGTGTACATACAGTAACAAATTAAATGTATTTCCCTGACGGGGCTGACGCATTTATAGCATTGTAGCCTAGCCACGCCCTCGTCACGTGTTCATAATCCGTGAACCAATCCTGAGCGCGGACGGAAAACAGCTGACGGTGAACAACAACAACACTCAGCCGTCTCTTCCTGCAGGTGGTGGTGTGTAGTAAAAACCTTGCGTACAGACCACAACTCTCCGAACACCTTGTGTGTGAGGGTGTATGCCAGAGTCTGGTTGTTATGTCAGTGTAACGCGTTCGGGCATTTCACGGGATTTTCCCCTCCTTCGTTAAGGTGGACCTGCGAGTTTTCCACCTCCGGGTTCTCCGAGGAGACAGGGACTGGAGCTCTCGTCGTGGTTGCATCCCCCCGACGGTCGCACAATGGCAGCGTCCCTTATACGAGCTTGCCGCAGTCTGGCGCTCTCGACGTGGCTGCTGTCCTTCTGCTTCGTGCACTTGCTGTGTCTGGACTTCACGGTCGCGGAGAAGGAGGAATGGTACACCGCGTTTGTCAACATCACGTACCAGGACCCCGTCACCAAGCAAATCAGAACAGAGAAGACGGAATGCGGTCGGTACGGCGAGCACTCGCCCAAGAGAGAAGCTCGGGGAGTTGTGCTGTTGCCGTTGCACCAGCAGGACAGACAAGCCTGCGACCCGAACCTCAGATTTCCCCCCAGGTTCGCCGGCACCCCCTGGGTGTCCCTGCTGGCTGCGGGAAACTGCACGTTTAAGGACAAAATCCAAAACGCTGCAAGACAAAACGTCTCTACGGTTGTCATTTACAACGTGGGCTCCAGCAATGCCAACGAGACATTTACAATGCCCCACCAAGGTAAAGGACAGTCTGAACACACAGGTCCTTTGTTTAGTGTTGATATTGTCCCGTCTGTGTACATTTGGACAAAGCATTACTGTTCAGGATGTTTATGGTGTCCAATCATAGAAAACCAAGAGGATGCAAGCTTGACTTCTAACCAATCATTTACTAAAAGTGCTAATACCGAGATAGAAAAAAATACCTAATCACAAATAAAATTCCGATATTCAGAATTAAACTGAAGTAGACGTCAATCACGAGCAGTAAATTATACTCATATTCACTGAGAAGAATGGTTCCTTACAGAATGTTACATTATTCACATGGACCTTGCATCTATAATTACCAAAATAAGAGAAGTGCGTTTTTTCTTTTCATCCAACCGTGTGAACAACACGTGCCTCAACATTTTAGGAGTTTTCATTATTTAAATTCTGAAGAACTGGAGATACAACGTTTATCTCCAAACATGCTTAGAGATCAGTTGGAAGAATATCTAGAATACCAAAAGTTATTTTCCTTTCATTGAGGTACTGGCATTGTGCCTTCAAGTACGGATGACATACAGTGTTTTCCTTTGCATCAATATTTAAAAACCTATCTCTTGTTTATCTTATTTACAGTCTTGTCTGCAAAGTAATCATTAACTATAGGCATCAAGTAAATGGAAATGGATGAAACTGCAGCAGTAGAAAGTAGCACAAAATGGAATTTTACATACAAAAAGTAGAGTACTTGAGTAAATATTGTTATTACTTCCTGCTTCTGCTTCTAACCTAGAAATGTCTCGAATAAGTTGTTAGTGTTGGACATGTCTACCAAAGACCAAGCTCTCCAATTCCCCATCCTAACCAGCGGCACTTCCCAAATATGTTGCACTGAAATCCACTGCTGTGTGTGTCTGCTGAATGTTATCATTTACTGTAGGATTTGTATTACGCCTTTGCTGCAGTTTGTATCTGAGGCGCCTGTGCTTGCAACCTCTTTCAGCCCCATCGCTAATCCATTTAAATCTGTGTCTCACTGAATGGATATAGTTTACCAGTTTGGTCAAAAATGACTTTCAATGAGTCTAATTGCCATGCATACAGTGAAGTTAGTATTTCTGCAGCTCCTAAAATTTAACACCACTGTGACAGATAATTGCTACATCGAACATGCATGCATTCGTTATCAGAAAAATGTAGAGGATGAATGACAAAATCCAACGGTAAAACACTAAAAACGCTAAGCTATGAAACTGGTTTTTACTATTGATGGACAATATCATATTTTTGCTAATATCTGACAATGCACTGGTTATTTTATCCAATACACCAAATTTTGTCTAGTTTGCACTGGTGGATGGACATCTTCAATGTAACTGTGATGCTTGGTGCAGAGGCAGACAACAGTTATACACTATTTCCAAAATGAGGATAAATGACTTTGATTATCCACAACTGATGGGCAATTACTTTTTTAAGAAGTTAAACGACTTATCAATGCATGGTGTTGCCAAATTGGAGGTGTTGTCTGTAACTATGACAGAGAAATGCTTGATCTGGTGATGTTATGTGGCAAGAAACACATAGATATTTGCTGAGCATGGTCACTCTCCTGGTCTGACACCACACGTTTTGTTTAATCCATCTTTGTTTACACTGAGATATGAGTCATGAAGGATGCCTCAGTCCCACATGTAAACTTACTGTGTGGCAACTTTAAACAAACACGGAGAATAAACTGAAAATCAGCACAGCAATAGATTTTCAGCACTCAGACATCCTTTTACACCATCTGTGAAAACGGCATTAAGTATATCAAATGTCACGTTTCACTATCGTGTTCTTGTAATGAGGGTCACATTTCCTACTCTTTTGTCTGAGGCAGTAGAGGCTGATGCATAGATAATGAGACAAACACTGCGTTACTTAAACAGCTCAGACCTCAGTAGTTCACTCGCTGGTGTTCCTGACAACGTTTGTTGATTTGGCCTTTTGATAAAATTGCCACATTGCAAACCAGATACGGTCAGGAGTTTTGTGCCGAATCTCTCCTGTGCTGTGCAGATACAGCCTTTCGGTTCAGCTACATAAAGACAGTGCACAGGGCCAATTCCTTCTCACATGAATTGTAGGGGCTGCTGAGCTAGAATGCGAAACACGTCCAACACCACTGTACAGTCTTGGAGCTCGTATACAGTGTATTCAGTTTATTGTTCAAGTGTACTTCAGCACCTCTTGCTGATACCATTGCATGAGGTTTTGTAACAGGTCTGCCCCAAGTTTGAAAGACACAAAATATGCAAACTATATGTTCCCCTTTTCTTTACTTTTCTATAATTCCAGTAATTGCTTTGTCTCATCCCTTACTTTCTATTTAACATACCAGCTTTGTTATTGCTCCTAAGATCTATGACTCTAGGACAAAAGCCAGATATCAGGCCTGCTGGATGTGAGCAGAGCCTTTTTTCCACGTGACGAGAATTTCCATTGGAAATGTGCTGTAAGCCTGTTTTCCATAAGGGTGGGGCTGACAAACACACCTGTGTTAGACAACTTGGCACAATGATATAATGGTTATTTAACAAAAGAAATGGCACAAAACACGCGCTCAAACCAACAGCATACCCCTCAGCACCAGACAACACAAGTGTAAAGTGCTTGTGAGTTGTTTTGGAGCAAATGCTGTCTAAATTGGGTGACCCCTCGTCACAAGCATATGTGTAAATAATGGAACCGTTTAAATTCTATGCAAAGTTTCTAGAGCTTTTACTCGTATTTCTTTGACACTTCAAACAATCGAACAACCTTGTGTTTTTTTAGTGACCTAGTTGAAGTTGAATCAAATTTCCCCTTGAGGTCCAATAAAGATCTGAACTGAACTGAACTGAAGTTCAGGCAGCAGGCTGATGTTTGATTTGTGGAAAGAATCCCTCTGGTGTTCCTTCTAACCATCTCTCACATAGTTTTAGGTCTATATCAGAGAGTATGTGTGTGTGTGTTTGTGTTAGTAGGGCTCGTTTCTGTCCACTAAATATCCTCTATCCCCTTCCTTTTTGCTTGTTACACATCTGTAACAAGCAAACGGGAGCTCCTGTGCTACAGAGAGATGAAAGGCACTGCTATTTAAAGGATTTTCCCCACCTCGTGCCATGCTGCAAATATAACCTCAGACACTTAACGAGACAAAAAGGCAGACAGGTGAGCGATAATGAGTGGAAAGGAGGAGGATGCTACGAAAGAGTGAATCAAAGAGTGCACGGACAAAGGAAAAGAGTGATTGGGTAGAAGTAATGTGAGGCAGTGAACAATGGAGCACTTCTTTGTCCAGAGCCAACACAGCTCGGTCGTAAAGTCCAGAGCTGCCAGAGCCACAAACCTCTCTGGGCTCTTTTAATTTGACCCCACCTGTATGTAAGCCTCTCTTGCACTGGAGCACAAAAGGCTCTGTGAGGGGAAACCTTACATATGAGCAGTATCAGACTTGGTTTTAATGAATGGCTCGACTTTTGGAGTGCAATGTGTGTGGAAAAAATTTCTGAGCGTTGACATTGACCGCAGTCTGACACACCGCCATTTTCTCATGCACACCCCATGTTTAACACGTGTTGAAGAAGTCGAGGAGAACAGAATTTACTTTTGAAGGCTAGAAGTCACAGCTGATATAAATTTTAGTATTTCTTAAATACTTCAATATGATCTGTTAATACTTTTTCACATGCTTTCTACTCTGATTATCCAAACTGTCATTAAGCCAGTGTAGATGATACGCATTAACTCCTTCAGATTGACTTTCAGTGCTCCAGTGAACCAAGGTTGTGTCTTGTGCATTTTTATGTATATTCGAACTTTTGCAATTAGTTAAATATGAGTATTCAATTTTTCAGTTTAGTCTTAGTCCAATTGTTCCCAATCCCTTCCATCTCTCCTTGCATACCCATATCTGATCAGCTAAATCACGTGTGCTTAACCAATCAAGATCAGGGAGGCACCAATTTCTGATCAAGTGAACATCCCTGTTTAACCCAATCTACTCCTCACTGCTATGTAGTATTACAGTATTTCCACCTGGCTTCCACATTTTTTTGGTCATGGTTTGCCTGAAAAATACTGAAATTGTGACAAGTCACGCCTCAGTCAGCGAGGATTGATATCGGCCTCCTGTTTTAGAAGGTGCTATTTTTGTCTTCGCTGAGTGCGTCACTGTGAACAGAAGAAGGAGATAAGAGAGTTGAGGCTGAGGGAAATCTGAAATGCCTTTTTTTTTACCCGTTCCTTATTTCTTTTGGCAACGGAGCAGACCATACACTGACAACGTTACAGTCTGGTACTGTCTGTCCAAAATAACCTTATATATTACATGTGATTTGCGTTTCCTTTTTAAGGTTTTCCACACCATGTTTTTCCACGAGATGACGTGGTGTTTATCAAAGTAATTCCCACCATGCCCGAGCCATATGGTCATGCTTCATAAAGCCATGAATGTGCAGTGCAGGACTATGTACTTAAGGTTACAAGCATGTAAAAGAGGCTTACACGGTGACCATCCGTGTGCTCACATTGTTTCAGCGTCACTTTGGATTGGCCTTGGATGTGAGCTGAGGCTATTTTTATATCCACCTGTTTTCAAACGTTAACATTTCTCTCGTGCAAAATGCCTTCCAGACAAATGTTTTTCCTTTTTAATTTTTGACCAGACCAAAGTTTCAGTTAATAGATGTGACCGTAAGTGCTTTGTTGTTTGTGTATACTCCGGGTCCGCTTGTATACACAGTGTGGTGGTGTCTTACCATCTGTGGTATCTGTTCGCTGTCCACACACGATCTTTAGTTTCTCCGTCTGTGTATTTGTAGCAGCGGCTGCATTTAACTCTCAAACACTCAGTTTGAGGTAACAGGCGCGGGGTAAACCTTTGTGCTAACTGAGGAGACACTGTCAAGGGGTTTACTCTGTGTGTGGGTATGTTTTTGCACAGAATTTCACACATGCACTCCTTTGCTACCATACGCACCTTTACCCACAATGCATTGATGGATTTTACTGTTTAATTCATGTGAATGATGTTTTTGCCCAAACTTACTTGTTTTTTTCCAAACAAAAATGACAGCTGTATTTTTCAATTCAAACAAGTAAGATGTGATTTTTTGTGTGCAGCTTTTGCAACTAATCTGTTACATAAAGGGATTTGTGTGCACGGCATCAATAAGACATTGCACCTGTTTCATGGACATTTACCATAGCTGTTGGATTTAAAGCTCGAAGCTCTTCAGGAAGATGTACAACACCCTGACTTCCATGTTGTGTCGTGATTCTTTAATGATCTCAGCTCTGTCTGGCGTGCCCTGCGGCTTGAAGGGTGAGTGACACTGGCAACGTATCTGGTGGGTGGCACGGGCAGGCTCTGGCAAGTTGAATAAGCCACTGTTTAGATTGAGTGATAGCGGGAGCAAGGCACCATGGGAAACCACACTGACCTCAGCCACCACAGTCATAAACGGGCAGCGCCGAGAGGATGATGTCACTGTGCTCAGACTGTGGATGCAACTACTGACAGATTACAGATTCCTTTAGGATTAATGTCCCATGTGTCATTCCCTCATCACAGACATCTTCAATAAACTAGGCGTTGTGCAATGCTGAATCACTCACACTCCACGCTCCATCTGGATTGGTAATAATTTGTCAGCATTGTTGCGATATTTCTAAAAGTACCTCAACATTTGTATTAGATTAAGTTTCTTAAAACAAGTGGAAAAACCTCAAATCAAGCATATTGTCTTGATTCTAGTGCACAAACGGGTTGAAATAATGTCTCTGCATTGGTAGATTAGAAAATATGGAAATTTAGGACTCGGTAACTCACAAATGACTTGATAAGGAGATTTTTGATGTCCGTACAGTGAGCTTGGTGCACAAACGCTCAGCAGGGAGAGGAAATGGAGACATTGATTAGAAGGGTGGAAGATCTGACACACCTGTACAGGCATTAAGACTACATGCCAACTTTGTGATTCCAAAGCTTTTATTGTGCACATTTAGCAAAGCAGCAGATGGTTGGTGGCACGTTGACATTGAGAGCGAGCCTGTAAAGTCGGCTCTTCCCTGCTGCCTTCATTCATGGCACTGCTTTGAACAGTGCCTGATTCTACTCCCCTGCTTATGTGCAGTGTTTAAGGCTGTGCTATGTGGTTATTTAGTGGCAAGATTGTACTCCTAATGTAAAACCTATGAGCATTTGTATCATCAAGGAACCAAGATCACACAGAAATGAATCTTCAAAATTTCTTGACTGATGTTTCCAGGTACAGGTGATGTTGTGGCCGTCATGATCCCAGAGTCTAAAGGTCGTCAGATTGTGTCCTTGCTGGAGCGACACATCAAGGTGGTCATCCACATCACCATAGGAACCCGAAACCTGCAGAAGTATGTGAGCAGAACGTCGGTAGTGTTTGTCTCCATCTCCTTCATCGTTCTCATGATCATCTCCCTCGCCTGGCTTGTCTTCTACTATATCCAGAGGTTCCGCTACGCTAATGCACGAGACCGCAACCAGGTATGACCATGTGATCTGTTTAGTCATAGTATCACCTAAAAGTGTCTAAAAGGGACACAGAGAGTGCATCGTCGCTCTAGTTTCATTCTTGATATTTTCCCCTTCTGCTGTTAGTCCTTTCAGGCTGTATTTGCCAAAATTAGCCCAACAGCTGGAGGGACAGAAACATGGCAAACCAGTGAACCATCAACCAAGACAGCAATCTGGCACTTAGAGCCTGCAGTGCAAATACTAGCTCATGCCATCTCTTTATAATGGCCTCTTCTGACGTCCTTGTGACGTTCGTAATGATGAGACATCACCACGCTGGTGATGATAGGAACCAGTGCCATGGCAACCATCGCTCGCATTTTAATTTGGATGCTGCTGGGGATTTTTTTGCAAGAATTCTGCTGCGTTGAGCAACAAATCTGCTCTTAGTTTATGTTTTTTAGTCAGGCAAACTTTGAATAGCTACAACATGGTGTTTTGCTTGATAGATAAAACTCTCAGTGTCACCACTTAAGTTCTGCAAATCTGTGCTCATCTACCTCATTTATGTGTTTTTGTTTCTCCCTTTATCACAGTGCAAGAAAATGACCTGAAACGCATACCAAAATACACAAAACATCCCCTTACTGATTGAAAAGCACATCCTGTCTGTTATTTTCCATGACCTCAGTAACTAAAGGATATTTGTTGGATACTGCAATGCCACAACAGCCAGCACCCCATCATCTCTTCTGCAATCAGAATAACATTTTCAAAGCATTATGATCAAGCATCAAACCCTAAAGGCGCGTGGGTTATTGGTTGCTCTGTCATGTGGTTTAACCAAGTGACAGATAAGAATTAAAAAACTTGTCGAGTGTTGTTTCTTCACGCCCTTATAAAGGCTTGTTTTTATGATACACACAGTAGGTTTCGGGCCACACTCCAGTAAAGGCTGTTTGCACTCATTTAAGTCTTTGGGTTACTTCTGGATCCTTCATCTCTTGTATTTTTAGATTTACATCATATCCAAAGTAATGGGCCAATATGCACTTTGCTTCCTGCATTAATCTAACATCTAACACATACATTTCTTGTTATTGTGTTTCACTAGTTTTCTAACTGCAGCCCAGTGGTTGCATTCTCTTCTCAGATCTGTGGTCAGTCAGGAATGTGAAAATGATTTGCAGCAGTTGAATGTGTTTCCTCCCAACAGTGGGAACATGTTGTAACAACTTTGAGGTGTTCTTGCTCCCATTTGTTGGTGTGGGTGTGGAATTTAAACCAACTGATGTTCAATCAATGCGCCATGTTTTCTTTTTTTTTTCAAAAAATGTAAATGTGACTCATATGTTGATGACTTTTAAAAAAAAAAATCTTACAGAGACGTCTAGGAGATGCTGCCAAGAAGGCCATTAGCAAGCTCCAAGTACGAACTGTTAAGAAAGGAGATAAGGTAAGCCTCATTTGAATATGCCAAGACATTCTGTCAGCTTCAGCTAGATGTACTAAAAATGAATGACATCATTTGAAATATATATTAAGAAGTTGTTGGTCTGTCAGCATGCCTTTTCTTATTCATTTCTGGTGTGTACATGTAGGAATCATTCAGCCATCAATCCATCAGTGTGAACTAGCAATTATGCAGTGCTGCAGTTTGCACGATTCTGAACGAGCCTTTTGTTCCCGGGGTGGAAGGCGTTGTTCCCCTGGCTTTCAGCTCAATCATCACAAGAGTCAGGGATAAATGTGATTTAACCTATTGTGTCACCGCTCTCTCCATGTCAGATCAAAGAGCGATTATAGCCTCATCAACTCTCCTCCTGACCATTAGACTGCTGCGACTTCAGCACAATGCCAGCATTCAGTGCATTGATATAGATGCCAAACAGAAATAACAAGCATCAGTGTACCAGTGTAAAACAATAATGACAGCACAACATGTCGGTTCCTCACACGCAATTAAACATGCATTCTAAATGTAATATGAATAAAATCATTTTGAGCACAGTAACTGAATGTGGCAGAGGTTACATTAAAGGAAAAGTTTGGTTTTGTTAACCTAAGCCCATTTACAACATTGTTTGTACCCCATTCTAACTTTTGCTGCATTTTCAAGCAAACTAGTTTTGCTTCTGAAACTCCCAATCAAAACGAATGGGACTCCATAGGGCAAAATCATGAGGCTCTCAAACCCCAGACGATGACAATACACAATCTAAGTACGTGAACATCTCTAGTGATAGTGTTTCCATGTGATTTGTTAAGAAAAATCAAATAATATGGAGACCACATGTCACACATTTCATTTGTAAGTAGGTCATTAAAGACAATGGTGAGGCACAGTGTCACGTTTTAAAGAATCGTGAACAGAAATACCTCACTCATCAAAAGAAACATTTTCTGGAGTGCAGGGAAATTGTGAAAATAAGTGAAAACATTTCCAATATTAATAATGATTGATTAATGAGTTTTTTAATGCTACAACTACAGCCAGTTAGAATTATCAATGCATCAAAACATATAGGAGAGCATCTATTCACACAGTAAAGCATGAACTGTTGAAGTGGGCTAAATTGTCCTCCCCTCTCTTTAAATGTCTCCTATGCCCGTGCTGCAATGACACTTTGTCGCTTTGTGTTTTGCCTTTTTTGTCTGTGCTTTAGGAAATGGAAGCAGACTTCGACAACTGTGCAGTGTGTATCGACGGGTATAAGCCTAATGATGTTGTGAGGATATTGCCATGCGGGTAAAACTTCTTCTTCTTTGCTTACCAAATGATGAAAAGGCCACTGTTTTACAAATGCTTTAAAAAAAATGAAGTCTCTCAGTACCTCCATACCTAATTGCCTTATTACTTGAAGAAATGAAGCAACAAAAACAGTCACAATAAAAAAGTCATTGGTGTTCAAAGTAGTTGTGTTTTGTTTGGTCAGGCATGTGTTCCATAAACACTGTGTTGACCCTTGGCTGCAAGACCACCGGACCTGTCCCATGTGTAAAATGAACATCCTCAAAGCCTTGGGAATCCCGGTAAGATCCTTATTTTGGTTATTTTTGGCTTCTCATCCAAATAAAATCTAAAGTTCTGTACGACTTGCTACGACTTTTGATCATTAGAGTAGTAAGTTTGATCATTTGAGATATTGAGAGTAATATATCTCTAAAGCAAATACAGTGAGTACATCTCTACAGAGGTGTTTGTGTGTATCCAGTTCTGTTCGGAATGCTCCGACGAAGTCCCACCAGACTACGAGGCGTCTATAGGTAGCCCGCGCACCAACCCGATCAGCGCTGCCAGCGAATTCACCGTGAACGAGAGCTCGACATTTGCGGACCCAGCAGGATGGGCGATGAGCCTGCAGCAGCTCCAACATGATGCAGACGCAGCAGCTCAGGCGGGGGTGAGCCAACTCATTTCCAGCAGTAAGTGCAGACGTAGAATTTCCAGACTGACAATTGATTTATCATGTTTGTGTTATTTTTTACATCAGATGCTGGAAAACTCTTTAAACCGAAACCTGGAAGACCAATAAACTTTACTTTAATTGCAGGATTGAAGTCAGTAATTGAGTAAATGCAAAACATAACAACATTTCATAAACAATGGAATATCAGAATGAATAGGTGTTAAAATCAATTACATTACTGTCCTGTTCCTTGCGTTTACTCTTAGATGTTTACACTTTAGGTTGCAGGGAAAAAGGTAAAATAAATAGAAATAAAGGTCAGTGTTGTACTACTGGTCTGGTTGGTTGAAAGTTCAGGAGGAAACAGACTCTTCACTGGACCCTCTCACAAACATTTATTAGGATCTATTTGGATTTAGTGCATTATTAGGGGATCCTCTTGAAACACGGCATTGTTGTCATTTTCTGTTCCCACTACTGTTCTATCTGTGTTTACTGTCTTGTATTTGTATTTGCCTGCTGCGTCGGCCTGTAAATGTTTGTAATATTGGATTACACTGGATTTGTGAAGCTGATAAAACTGGCAAAACACCAAGAAGTTCAGTTTTAACTCACATTTTATCCAAGCAAAATTAGCACCTTGCTTTCTTTGTCTTGTCCTTTTTTTAACAAGCCACATTCATCGATGGTAGCTTGGCTTCTTCCACATCAACAGTGTTTTTCCTAAAAATATGGAGCATAAGTCTGTATTTACAAAAAGGAGAGCAGGGTTTCTGTCTTCACCAGATGAGACAGTGTTCTGGTTTTATGTTTCTGTAAATGCATTTAAGCCAGCAGCCACCTGTTCAGGTGTTCCCCAATTCGCATTATGCTGGGCGACACAGGAGACAAGTAAGAGTTTCCCTTTTCTTACAGTCACACAATTTACACTCTCACAGTCGGATACACAAAAGTATTCAGTTCACTTCAGCACACTCCAATTTTACTGCATAGCGCTGAAAAATAGCTACGTTTACAAGTGTGTGAAAAAGATCTGAATATGTTTACAATAGCAGAAAGTGTGGAGAAAAATCACAAGGAGGAACGTGTTGAAATTTCAAATAAGCAGCTGAATATTCTGTAAATAATTAAAAACGGACAGTGAAAATGTTTTGGCTGTAAATATTATTTTTATACTTTGATTTTCACCTGGATTCATCCATTATGTATGCATTGCCTTTTTAAAATATTTAAAATAAATAAAGTCATTTTTTTCATAAAGATAGAGAATAATTAGCACCTTCTCTGAGCAGCTGTTAGACACTTGGTATGCATCAGCACTTTACAGCGCGTCGCATGCAGGTGCTGGCACATTTATTTGGCTGGCCTACATGGGTGCGTCACATTGCCACAAGAATGCCCTGTGAGTGTGTTTGCACCAGTGTAACCCATTCTGTGTGTGCCAAGCTAAAATTCCAGCCACAGCTGCTGAAGTGATGAACCAAACCAGCTTCAGTTTTCATGACCAGAAACAAAATGTTACAACAGTAAGCCAACCAAATTTGTTTCCAGTGTCCTGAACATAAAAACCAGTTTAGAAACTGCCAATATTGATCTCTGAATTCAACACCAAATGGCCTGTTTTTATTATTCCTGTCTCACATTATAATAGTTACTTAATGCTGCTTGCGACTTTTTCTATTTGTCTTTCCTCCTGTTTGTTCACACTACTGCCCATTTTCACTATTCGCACTTTTACATTTATGCCGAAAATGTCCGGTCAGAGTATTTATGTATTTGTCTGAGGGCAAGCGACATTTGGAGTTAGAAACAAACTCTTCCTTTTACCGAATTAATCAAAATGTATTCAAAACTCTGGTTGATCTGGCTTGATGGGACCATTTGAGTTCTCCTGTGGTTTTATTATTGTTCCCGTGGTTATATGACCACTCACGTGACAGAAGCCTGGATAGTATCAGACTTGCTTTTATGTAACCTCTAGCGGAGTGGAAGGTTAAAGAATAGATTAAGTGTTTGTCTAACGTTTGCCAGAACTGTGCTGCTCAGCATGTTAAACTGGCTCCACCACCATTTCAGTGTGTGTTTTCAGGCACATACAGGCATAGCAGACTCGCACAGACACTGTTGGAACTGGGATGGTTTGTCATATCTGTTGTTTTTTCACACCCCGAGTCTCTTGTACATTTGCTGCATTTCTTTATGCAACTTGAAAGTTTAAAAAAAAAAATAAAGTTTTTTAATCAGAACCCACTGACAGCAATGTCCATGTCTTGTGAGCAAACCTGTCATCTTTGTCTCACCTGTCTCACCTTCCAGAACAAAGGACTTTGGTTGTATTGCTCTACTAAAGGGCATAAAACATGTGTAGTATCTATTCATCTTCGCACTAAGAGTGACAGTTGTGAGAGTAGAGATGTATTTGATATGGAAATATATATTTCAGGCTGATTAATTTTGTTTTGTTATGTTTATTTTGAATATTAAAAATGAGTGAAAACCAGATGAAAAATCTGTAATTGAATCAATATTCCAAAAAAATAGGAAACACTTGATTCTTTATTTTGAGGAATTAATTAGCCAGACACATAATCTGATCTGTCCTCTAACCCAGATGACATAAACTGTTTCTCAATTCCAGAATACGTACTAGTAGTATACAGTATATATAGCATGTGTACAGTGTGTAGCATAGCGACCTTGGGTCTCATGAAAGGCGCTATAAATTTCAGTTATTATTATTATTATTATTATTATACTTTGCGA
>OMOW01112250.1:0-10917 GCA_900312555.1 Lamprogrammus exutus | reverse complement strand
CCCTGTGCAAAAAAAGCCAGTCGATTGTTTAATGGGGCATCCTCAACCCGTAAAGTCAGGAAATATCACATGTCAAAGTCGTACCTACCAATTATTTGCGGTCAGGTGATCATCGCTCACTGGTAAATATCACAGGAAGTGGATAAATGAAAAAGTCACTGCAAGGTGTAAATAACGGGAGGCAGGCATAAACGCCACTATTTGTTCTGATTAGCAGCCTGGGTGATAAATGGAGGCTATATGGCCACATTTACTGTTAACCAGTACATTGTTTACGAGTCGAAGATAAACACCAAAGCTCATGCGGTCAATACTGGTATCATTGTCATTTTGTTGACCATTTGGAGGTGACTTCCTGGTGATAAACTTTAAATGTTAGACTATATAAGTTGATGGGGATGGCCTGAACACACCGCTGGTTTCGGTTGTCAGGAGACCGGACCGTTTCGTTTAGGAAGGAGGCGCCATCTTTTTTTGGACACAGTCAAAAGACACCAGAAGAGGGACATACCTATAGTTTAGGATAAAGTCAAAGGTGTCCAATTTGTTGTTATGTGGCATCCAGGGAAGATGGATAGAGGGCAGGGGCACTGAGTCAGCACAGTAAGGGTCCATAGCAAGGAGATGATTTAAACCATCACCGAACAGGGCTCAACTTTCATTAGCCGTTGTCATTATTCCCCGGCTGCTGTCTGACAGATGGCATTGTGGGATATCGGATTTTATGGCAGGTCATCTTTCATATCCAATTTCTTTTCCCATTTGATGAGAAGTTCTCGCTCCAGTCAAATTCATTTTGCAGTTTGAATATTGATCAGAATCTGCTCTCTCTCCCTCTCTCTCTCTCTCTCTCTCTCTCTCTCTCCCTCTCTCCCTCTCTCTCTGCTGCAGGCTTCTTAAGACTAATGGTCTTTTGCTCTTGGCGCCGGGTCTGGAACACTGATGCTTGTCTCTTTGATCTACAGTGAACCAGCATAAAAACATTAATAATTATGAGGAGAATTTGGAAGTCAATTAATAACCCTGCATTTATCAAGTCTCAATTTTCGACTCTGTGTTGATACAATCATCCCCCATAATTACTGTAGGGCCTAATTACCAGAGTACATTTAAAGTAAATAAGATTGAATCGCAAATGCAATACAAACAAGTCTAATGTCAAACAGGAGCATGGTGGGGTTATAATGCTCCTCTGCCTAATCTATTATATCAGCAAATCCTATGAGGGCTGTTGAAATGAGCTTTGCCATGAAATGAATAGATGGATTTTGAAAGGTATCATTGGGCTCCCAGCCACTCCACAAGGACATTAGGGTCAAGATCTGACTCTGATATGGCGGCGGTGAGCCTTTATTTCCCGTCGTTTCTTTCATTTGGTGGAAAGGATATAGATGGCAGGGACGAGATATTCTGTCTGTGCAGACGGTGACCTGAGAGAACCCCGTTCCACCTGTCCGCACCAACGGAACCACTGCCGGAAAATGGCCACTGTAATGACCCATTAAAAATTCAGTATTTGGCATAATGAGATGATCGCGCCCTGCCAGCGCTTTGGATCCGAGGAGCGGTGCATGGAGAGGGGCACACCAGCACAATATCACATTATAGCTGATGAAAGGCTCGGAACGCCAGATATAAGTAGAGCTGCGAAATGAATCAGTCTTTATCATGTAAATATGACTTGCTCCAGTGAGAACGGAAAAAATATGGAGCCTTTGGCCAGAATGAGCTTTGTGTCATATTAGTATAAGTAATGGCTCGTTTCTGAATAACACGCTTTGCTAAAACAACCCCTAAGATGACTTTTTCGGTTAGGCAGGGGCACATTAATATGAAACAGTCCAACCTAAAGTGCGCAAAGCATGAAGGAACAGATTTGTCTTGGCGAGATATTGCAATTTGAGAGGTGATCAAGCATGAGATAATGGAAATCTCAATCTGGACCTCTTCATTTTCAAAAGCGTGTTGCTCTCGGGGGCTACAAGGCAAGCTGTCAATGGTGGTCTGAATGCAAAAACTTGTTAGTGTTCTGCTCTATCAGTTTGGTTCCTGCAGAGGTGCTGTATACCAAATACAAACAGTGCTCAGCAAATTGAAGACTGCCGCCTCTAGTTTTCCTTCCCAGATATCTTTCAAGAGCGGCCAGCTTGTTTTCAGATAATGGATATGTGGGCTTAGACATCAATCTCCATCCAGTTCCCACGGGACGCAATGGTCTATCCGTCGACCAGTGAGGATATCTACTCATGGACTGGCAGGAGTCAGCTGTGGAGCCCCTAGCCGGCCTAACAGTGCATGAAACATAGGGGCCTTCTTGGTCCACTGGTCCTCCCTTGGGCTATAGTGAATGTTGAAGATCACAAACAGCACCACACACCGTATGTGTGTGTTGTGGGTGGCGCTGCACTTCTGCCGCACATCATCTGCCCAGATGCCAGGAGGCCCTCACCCTCCTCTTGAGCTGTGGAGCGAGACGGCGCAAAATATGGAACAACGTGGAACCAAGCTGCTACTGGCTGGCAGACAACCTCCAGCGTTGTTTCATGAGCAGGACTCCGGAGTTGACTGCCAAACATTTCACCACGGGAACAAAGCCTTAGTGGGTCCTGGGAGACTCTTTGGCAGAGGAGGATAGACAAAAGAGACATGTTTTCTCCCCCATGTTCTTCTTTGCGCTTTGACTTTGTGTGTGCACATGTGGATTTGTGTATATTTCGTTCACAGTGCCACGGGGGGGGTGTGTTGATGTGCGTGTGTGGGGAGGTGGTGTGCAAGCGTGGAGAAAGAGAGAAAAGGGTGTCACGGTCCACTGCATTGAGATGTAGAGATTAGGCACAGAAAGTCAGTCTACAATGTTGGGGAAACCGAGTATATCACAGCAGGAGCTACAAAGTTGCTCAGTAAATCAATCAAACCTTGGGTTTCTGTTCTCTCTCTGCACACCGCTATTGTTGTTTTTTCTAGCTACTTTTATTTACCCAGTGTTTTTATCAGTAACAAAGGGTATAAATTCAGATCAAATGAAAGAAAGAAAACACCGGAAATGTAAGGTCAAGCTGCCCCACTGTGCCAGGATAAGATACCGTAGACCCTCCAACTACTCCTCTTCATGGACCCCTCCAGTGTCATTTGTGCTCTTTCACTGGACTCCTTCTATCTTCATCCATAGATTTTTCCAAAACAGTTTTGGAAATGGACGCATGTCCTCCTACCATTTCAGCTCAATTGACACATGTCTGGTCCAAGCCGGCTAAAAATGTTCCCTTTGTTTTTTGATGTTCCTTACTGTTTTGCCACAATTTGCTACCAAAGTTGAATGGGAGTGGCTCATTCTGCAAAACGTGCTGTAATCTTGTGAATGAATGAGTCTATTGTAACCAAATTCGCACACATTTGCACTCTTTTCTTCTGCAAAACACTGAACATCAGTTGAATGGGGATTAGATTAGGCCATCATTGTGAACTTGAGATCCTCTTGCTGGATCATCCATTGTTTTCTCCTGCATCTTCCTCTGTTGCTACAACTTTCACTACAACTCTCTTTGAATTGCATTTCTTGAGGTGTCATCCCTACACGTTAAGGGTTTTTTAGGGTGGTTTTCCTTGTCTTCCTTAAGGGCTTGGGTTGAACCATCGCTGTCAGGGACCGTAAAGCCCTTTCAAACATTCTATGTTGGGCTGTACAAATTACCTTGGCATAATTTGACTTGAAGGTGTACGGTCAAAATAGGTCTGCAGAAAGTTTGGAAGATTTAGAAATCCTTCTGACACGCAGTCCATGCTGGTTTATGGGTTAGGAATTGAGTTCAGGGCTGAGATTTAGATGAGGAATCGATTTAGGCTTGGGTGATTTTGTTGCTTGCCTTTGCATTAATGATGGAATAAACGCATCATTAATTAAAATCCCTTTGTGCAGCCACTTCAGATGGATCATACTGTTGTGTTCCCACACTCACTGCAATCCATGTGTCAGGTTACTGCAGCTAATCTGTTGTGATGTTGTTAGTTGGGAAAAATATCGGCCAAAAAAATTGATGCAGGCAGTAAGAAAGAAATGAATAGTGCAGCTGGAAAGTGCGTCAGACGAGACCGGTTCAAAAACATGGGTGAGTGTCAGCATTGCATTTTTTTTTTATGGCCGATTGCCCGTGCTTGCCATCTGTTTCATCAATGTCTGTAGTAGCCTTGCAGATGCCCGTTTCCTCTGCCTCAGGCTAGATGCTGTCTCTAGGTAGACAGCTCATCAGAGCCATGAACTCATCCAGTGTACAGGGAGGAGGTCAGGCCTAATGCTGCACTTCCTGCGTCAGGTGAGATGGTTGAATTCAGTTTCTCTTCTCAAATCAAATAAAGTCAAAATATCTTTATAGAAGGAAGTTAGATTTGAGATCAACGTGTATGGAAGCATATTCTTATTCCCATCTCGAATGCTCTTTGCTCACACTTGCATGATCAAACCAAATAATTGTTGACAATTAACTCCCACCAGTTTGTGGACTTTTTGGTGAGTGGATGTTTTTTAATTCTCCGCCTCTTTCAGTAACTCGCGTCAGAAACAAAAAGGGTAACTGCACCCTTTAAGCCAACCAAAATCTGTTTTCATAGATTATATATGTAAACACTTTCACACAAGAGCGCAGTGACAATGGATCAAAGTTCATAATGAGAGAGACTCCTCGTTGAAACATAATGAGGTGGGCATAAAAGGTTCCACAGCAACTATTAGTACTCGTGCTAAAGGTATTATAAAACAAAAAATCATGTATGAGCATCATACTAATTACCATTTTACCCACATACAGAAACAATAAGTTATTCTCATTTAAAGTTAGCTTGTGTTGGCTGTAGTTAGCATGCTTCTTGTAGCACGCTACCATTTAAGCCCACCTGAGGAAAAAGTACATTTTAAAAATATCCAGTTCTCCAAAAGTATTTCTGATGCATTTATTTGTAGAAAATGTAAAAAATAATCAGAGAACATTCAGTGTATACACTTAACAGGCAGTGAAGCTAATGGCTTGACCTTGAGATTACCTCTGTGCGCTAGCTCATCAAACTCATCTTTCCATGGAAAAGAAAATAGCATAAATTGTCAAAGTACCATTTCGTAATAAAAAAAAGACAAAGAATGGCTTATTTTTACAGAATATATTACTTTGCAAAGAAGTGGCTGAAAATAGCTTAAATCCCCAAGTTTTCAGTGACTTTGTTTGACGTCCCCTGAGGCTGCTTACACATGCACAGACCCTAACTCAACATTGGAAAATATAATTGGTTTGCAATCAAAAATTACACGGAAGTAACAAATAGCTGAATTGAATAAAATAATAAGTATCTCAAAATGCGGTTCTCTTTTTTAATGTGTTTTAAATCTTTGTCAGCCTCATAACTGATGCCAAAACAGTGAAGGGACTATGGTCTGTGCCATAAATAATGATGAGAGACACCAAACTGGATGCTTTATATTTCAAAAGGGTGCGCATGAATGTGAAGTTAAACAGGAATTATTTGGTGTCAAAGATAATTTTGCAGCACACCGTAAGTGGAATTTGGCAACAACGTCTCATTTCCGTGCTGGCTCGCTCGTCTGAAATATAAACAACAGATGCATGAACTAAATTGAACGGTTGATGCATGCGAGTGTGGGCATGAAGCCGCTCACGTCAGTGCATTTGATTCAACCACATCACTGATGGAGGCGCCGTCCTCCTGTGCACCAACTGACAGCTTGCGAGGAGGCTCAGGGCCAATAACCAAAGCCGATTTAGAGCGTGATCCACTTTCCTTGCACTTTTTCTAATTTAACTGGAACTACTATTTCCTATTTCCTACCACGATCCCTAAAGCATCCGCACCGCTCCCCTCCCCTCCTCTCACTAACAGCCTCTATGACTCATCTCTGGATAGAGACAGGTGTTCCTATTGAGATTGATCTGAATTAACATTTATTTTTGAAAATTCCACCCATAGCAGCGGATATGATAATGAAGACATATAACCACACCAACTTCTCCTTTCTATCTGTTTAGATATTCACTGTATAATGTAAATTAAAAAGGCTGCATGCGTGGAGCACCCATCCAATTACTGTCTGGGATGCTAAATGCTGCCACATGATGGACAGCTGAACCGTCTGCAAGCAAAGGATCTGAGGCTACAGTGGGGAGTGAGGGAGAATTGATTTTGATGCGCAGGCAGGTGTGGTGGAAGCATGTTGAATTATCTTCAAACAGGAATAGTCACTGAAGATGATCATGTCACGTCCGCGGCGTATTTCCCACATGTGGTGAGAGTGAGGGAGGAAGTTTGATGTTTTGGGGCCGGAGCATTCCCACTTTGCTCTCATGACGCCGATATGGCCCTGACTCTTTTGAGGACACTTTCAAAGGAGAGGAGACATTTGGTGGATGCTGGCACTGCCGCGGAGTGTTGCCCCTCTTCCAATATATTGCTGAAATAGTCACTGAGAGCCTTTTGTGAAATTCCAAAAAAAGAAAAAGAAACAGCTCTCCACATCTCTCAGTCCTCTTGGACAACGATCACAGAACTTGGAGTGGGCTATTTTACATGCTAAAAATACGAATGAGGTGGAGGTGGGCCCAGAATGTTCAGCATGACGACAAACAAAAGTAAAAAGCCTGGTGTGCAGTTTGATGTTGCGAGATTGCCCTTATGTTTATTGAGCTTTACCCTTTGTTACGTTAACTTTTACATAAGCATAATTATGGTCACATATATAATTCCTTTAGAAATGTATTTGATGAAACACCAGTGAAGCTTGAGGAGTACATTTTAAACTTTTGATTATAAAACATGTTTTGATACAGAGGACATGCCAAAGGGAAATCACTATACCCTGATACAGTATATAATATTTATATATGTGCACACATATTCGATATCTCCTCATTATTTTTTATGTTTACAATCTATGTACAATGTGCTCGTGTGTAGTTGCTAGGGTACGGTTTTGTGTTGTGGAGGTGCATATGTGTGCGCACGTAAATATATCTTGACGAAAAGACAAGAATGAACACATTAAGATGCAGCAGTTGTTACCCTCTCGGTGATAAACCGCTTATTAATCTTGCACTTTCACTCGTGCGTCGTTTACTCCGGCAATTCTGCCAAATGCGGCCACGACTGCTGCTGTAAATACATAAACAGTTCGCAGAAAGTAGTCCTCCTTTGTCCTCGCGTGTCAGAGTAATCATATTTCCTCCCACAGCTGCGTTCAATAATTTAAGCTGTTTACATCAGGCTTTTGAGCTAGAATGTAAAAGTATGCGTGGATTGTGTATGATAAATGCTTCCCGTACATACGTTTGTATTAGCACAGTTTTGTTTCACCACCTCCCGCCCCTGCTTTTATCCTTTTGCTTCCTCGGGTTGGGAATCCATTGCCAGCATGTATTTGTTTCTAAATCAAATTAAAGCTGCAGGCTGTCAATCGCAATGTTTGTGGCTGCCATGTGATATGAATTTGAAATGACATCGAAGTACATACTGTGTAGTCCCCGGTAGCCACATCCAATATTGTGTGTCCATCTTCCTCTGTTACTTAGTTGTCCCCGATGAGGCGAGTTTATCATGGTAATCTTTCCGTGAGCAGACTGGAATTGTGTGATTGCCTGAATAAACCTTTTTGGTTTACCCTGAAGGGATTCCCAAGGCCAAGATACACACACATTCATACAAACTGCATGCTGCACCGGGTCCCCTGCCTTGTTTATTCACCGCTGTGAAAAACTGTTTTTACTTTGACCATCAGTGTACCTGCGTTTCTGCAATTCTATGATCCAGACTAACCGAAAAATGTTACGGTTTTGCCCCCCACGCCTCCTTCGAACAAGCGCCGGTGCTGTGTTCGCTCAGATTTATTCAGTCTGGGTAAATTATAAATATGCTTTTGAAAGCTGTCTTTTGAAAGTGATCACGCTAACAGAACTGAAACGTGTGGAACAGCAAAACTTGCGTTAAAGTGGAACCATTTTAGCCCATCTGCAAACCCCACGGCACTTGGCATGTTCCACTTACAGTGCGGAGGTCTCATAGTAACGGGTCTGCTGGGTAAAGATGGGTTTTACTCTTCCCACTACTCCCACCCTATGCGAAATTAACAGCAATACGTGACAGTTTGATGCTGTGTCTCAACATGAGTTTGAAGGGTTGTGCAATGGAGTCTTTCATTTCATTTGGGACGCCAGATCCATTACATGCATGAATCATCGCCGTCGTGTATTTCCGTCACAGCGTTTGCCGTCCCTGTCTGGGTTTGAAATATGCATTATGTTTTCCATTAATTTATTTTCTCTCTCTTGTGTGAAAGTGGCTTGGAAGTGAGTGCAGAGTGAAGTGAGGAGAAAGGGAGTGTAACATATGATGTGTTATATGCCAGATAAGTTGATCTGGATGGCTTTCATTTCCAAATAATATGAGATTGTCTTTGTACAAAAGCTCTCAGGTGGAACATACTGGACACACTGTCAATACTGGAAAACCGCTAGACGACTAACGTACATGTAAGACGGATGTCTGTCAGATTGTAAGTATCCAGTTTGACATGCCTGGTAAATCGTAGCGCTACAACAACCAGGATGGTTTGTAGACACAGGTCAGATTATAACAATTCTGGACCTAAATTTCTTACACTGTCACAATTTTATCACTGTGCGTCTTTGGTCGCAAGAGCGCACAATGTTTTGGCCGTTGAAGTGTGTAATGCTGCGATCTAGCAGTGCCGTTTTGGATGAACCACCAAAAGATTTCATTGCGTCTGACAGCTCTGAGTCTGTAGGAGCAATAAATTGTGAAGATAAGTAAGTCGATGGAAGATGTAGATGCATTTGCTTGACGTGAATGTTTTTGAAGGAGCAGGAACAGAAAATGCGAGTACTACTAGTCCACGTATATGGAGTCCAGTGGCGCTGGCCATTTTATCATGCGTTACATGAAAGGCAGGGGTCACTGAGTGGGCGCTTGCTGCAACAGGACAGAAATGGACCTTTGCCAAGAGCTCTTACAACAATAGATATAAAAAAAATGGAAATATACCAGCACAATCTTTTCTTCTATCAATCCACACTCACACACACACACACACACACTCAGCCCCAGTGGGGGAACAGATCCAGTTCCTTACCCGCACTCCGTTGCATAATGCCTCTCAGCTATGCGTGCGGTTCAGTCAGGGCACTAGCAGTCACAAACTCACAACAACAATGACTGGTGTGCAGAGCAAACTCACCCTCGCATGTTCACCCTCTCCTGCCAAGACCGAAAGCAGGCACCAGCAGGAGCAAAGCCCTGCAGCTACTGCTATAGATCTGCATCCAGGGCTGAAAGGGTTCCAGTCATGTGAACAAAACTCAGCAAGGGATAGATCTCTCTGTAGGTCAGAGCTCAAGATGCTTGGCTCAAGCTCTCTTGCTGTTGCCATCAGGGAGTTGACCTACAAGGTTTGAGACAGCGTGAACTCCTCTGGCCTTTGGCACACGTAGGAACCCCGCAAGAAAGTGATATCCACAAATAGAAAAGGAAATGTATTCACAAAAGTTAAACTTTCTCAAATAAACAATGTCAGGAAGGAGTTCTTACCACAACGTATACTCATATCACATTACATCACATGTAAAATGAACTATGTAGACTTCAGTTGCTCTCAAACAACTTTAGCTGAAGCAAGTGACATAAAATCACCACATATATGCAATGTTTTGTATTGTATAACCAAACACAAACCCATGCTGCACATTCTCCCTTTCTCTTTTACTGACAGCATAAAACCAGTGCTTATAACAAACAAACACTTTTTCCATATCATCAAACTGTAATCGTTCCCCCACAATGGAATCATCGGGGGCACTTTCATTTTGTCCATCTGTTTGGACAGATGAAAATTTCGATGTGTTGAAATTTCCACACGCTTTATCTCAGGCGCCGCTGATCGGATTTTGACAGAAATTAGGGAAATGACGCGTGTCATTGATTTGTTCCAGCAGTCTCACAATAGCACTGATTGGCTGAGACAAAATGCTGAAAATTGCCTCTGTTTACTCGTAACTGATTGGCCAAATGGAGGAGTGCGTCATTCGAGGAGAACATGTCGAGTTTTGTCATATAAGTAAAGATTTTTCGCCACTTTAGAGAAATGGTTGCTCTGGGAATGTCTGGTTAACAAGTCCTTGCCTGGATTTATAGACATTATTCAATATCAGGCAGTGTGAGGGTATTCTTCATGAAGGCCAGATGACATGAAAAGTCTGAACATTAGGTTAGGGTCAGTGTTTGGTCAGAGCAAGCTTCACTGTACTCGATATAAAGAGTTTGCCCACATGTGAAAACCTGAGTTGGGAATTCAATCTAGGTCACCTGTAACCGGAGCAGGACGGATCTTTCCGTCCATCTCCATCCTCAATACGCTTTTATTTCCGCTGCACCATTAAAGGTCTTATTGTGCTTTCTGTTACTTCCCTCATCCTAACCACGAGCTAACGTGGTGAAGAAACACGCCTGGTCTGGATGTGTGTGTGTCCTCCATGTAAGCAAGTCTTACGATTATAAACACTGTTTGATTTGTTAAGACACACAAACACACATATATATATATATACATATATATATATATGTATATATATATACCTATTCAGTGGACTTCAGTAGTGATGGAGAGTGGAGACAGGCTGGAAAAAAAGAAGTATTTTCAAACCCGGAGACACTGCGGCTGAGATATGGATTGTACAACTCAATTTTACGAAGTTGCTGCTAATATTTTATCCATTTGATGTACTATCTAGTTTGGAAAGCAAACAGTCTCCATCTTTAGAAGCACTCTTTTCAGCCGACAGGCATTGTAAAAAAGATTCACAGTAATGGCTCTCCATCAAGATGGCTGTGAATTCTCGTTGTCATAGCTAC
>OMOW01112249.1:0-13093 GCA_900312555.1 Lamprogrammus exutus | reverse complement strand
AAAGTCGATCAATGGTTTTAATGCGGTGGTGTGTAATAGCAATCTGGCCGTGGGCACTCTGAGATCTCACTGAGACATGACTGTACTCTGATGACTTTTTTGATGATCAGAAAGAGATGGTCTTCATACATACATACACACACATATTAATCTTGACTCTGTCTCCGTTCCATAAATGCCACACTCAGAAGAAACTGTATTTCTCCTGTGTGTTTAGATGTGTGTGCTGGTCAAAGACTGTATAAAGTTCAACAGACTAAAAAGTCATATGAATGAAGTGGGTTTGTGTGGATTAAGAGATAATGTGGGTGCGCCTTCATACAAATCAACAACAAAATCACACAAAACGTGGTCATCTCTGTCATCAAAATAGCAGTGCACCGCTGGATTGCCAGTGATGCGCCACCAAGTGCGCCTCTCCTCCCTGTGTGGCATGAGGCGAGTCACCAAAATACCAACCTGGCACAGGTGCACAAAAAAGCAGGAAAATCTCACTGTGAAGACTAAAGGCTAAAGGCTAAAGGCTGCACCTTGCGCCAGTACGAAAATCGAGCCCTAAAAGTGGGAAAAGTTTAGATGTTTCAGCCATTCCAAAGAGAGATGTGCAATTTCTGACTAGTGTCTTTTTGTATATTGTGTATGATGCAGATATTCTCCCATAAAGTTATACTACTTTCAGAAAATAAGAGGTATATCTCATTCTTTAACGTCATCACGTTCATTGAAAAGTTAACTTGCAAAAACATTTGGGTTAAAATGAAATTACAAAACACAAGTAACACAGGATTTGAGCGATTTTACCTGGAATGCACAATAAAAACAAAATGTGATGAAGTTATTGGTTTTTTTTTGCAAATGAACTCTTCAATTAGATTGTTTTGTGTTGTTTCTTATGTGTGGATCTCCTGCCGCTGCATTGTATCTCTTGCATTATTTATTCTATACAGAAATAAGTTATATCAGTGGGTCAATAAACGATTTTCATGAATGCTGTTTTGCTGTTTTTCGTGATTAGAATTATAGCAGATTTGACTGTAAAAGACATAGAACAGGTGCAGTTACGATAACGGCAGCGACTATGCTGATCTATGCATGGTACCGCACGTAGGATGGAGGTTTCCGGAATAACGTCTCATATTATCATCACATTTTATCTCTCATCTGACCTTACTCAACTGTGCTTTCTGCTCTGCTGCTCGCTTATACTGCTCTCACTATGGATGAGTCTGTTAGAGGAAATGAAGCTGCAATGCTGAGACCATTCGCACTACACAGTTGAGTCACCATATTTATATGCTGTGAGTCTTTCTAACGGATTTTTCAGAGAACAGAGGTCACTGGGTGTCAGTTAGAGGTTTACAAGGTGCATTTCCCCATACAGAGCTTTCCCATGTAATGCTGAGCTAAGAGTCTGCTTCTATCTGTAACCATTTTAAATGGGACAATCAGCACTGACACATTTTTACTTTGAGTTTCGGCGTGATGAGATTTAGAGATTGCTTAAAGTGTAAGCAGATGGGAACATTCAAGCATACATACCTCTGATGAAACTTCTGATATGAGACGTATACATTTAGTTTTGCTGTTGGGTGAAAACATCTCCAGTTTGAGGGATTTTTGTTCTTTTAGATTCTTACACTCAGTGAGGCAGGTCTAAGACCACAATGCCGTGCGCTGGCTGGAGTGGTGCCAAGCACACAGTCTCTGCACTCTGGAGCAGTGGAAACATTTACTTTGGAGTGATGAATCATGCTTCTCTATATTTGGCACTCAGACAGACAAATCTTGGTTTGGTAGATGCCAGGAGAATGGTGGTCTGGGGCTGTTTTTCAAGTTTCAGGCTCCTTAGTTCCTGTGAAGGGAAATCTCAATTCTACAACATAAAATCAGATTTTTAGCAATAATGTGCTTCCACACGGGGAAAGGATCGTTCCAAATTGTATTTGCTGAGTTTGGCGCGGAAGAGCTTGAGTGACCTGCACAGGGCCCATGACCTTAACTCCAACAGTTTTGGGATGAATTGGAACATCGACTGTGAGCCAGGACTTATTGCGCAACATCACTGCTCAAGTCGCAAATCTTTACAGAGGTGCAAACTAATTCATTGACATTATTTTAGACCTTTGAAAGGACTCTTATGGATCCCTGTGCTCAACACGTCAAAAAGCCACTAAAAGCTACTCTACATCAAGTTATGAGTTTAGTTAGATACAAATATGTTCACTGTTGCTCTCCTATGATATTTTACCCTAAAACATGAGTATTTTTTAGCATATAGTAGCTGAGAGAATGTTGCAGAGATATAAACGCAGGGCATCGTAAGGAAAAAAGTAACCTAAGACAATTCGCCCGGTAAGTGAACGCAGAATATCTCCCGAAAACTACAACTTACAAAAAAACGTCAGTGACCGAGTTCAGACATAAGTGACATACATTTTATAAAATTACTGAATATCACTTTTTAAAAAAGACATTGCATGTCCTCTCTTGGGTTCTGTAGTAATGACCAGGTGTCCACATACATTTAGCTTTAAGTGATCAGGTCGCTTTAACATGAAAGATGATATCAGACCTTTTGTAGGTGTGGGTGTGGTGGTAGGTGAAGGTTTTGTGTGCTGTGGTGTAGTTTTCTTTAACCCATCAGCCATTGTGTCTCTGACTGCTGGCCAGTGTGGGTGATTTCCCTTTTGATCCAACCATGTCTGATGCCTTTGGTCCAATGAGCCATGCTGTCTGTTTGGACAGCGTGTCACTGCCCCGGAGCTAAATCAGCCTTTTGTCTGTCCCCATCAGACGAGTCTCCTTGCTTGGCAGAACACAGGGCTCAGACTGAAGCTTTGCCTATTGAGAAACTGAGGGCAGAGAGGCTAGAAACAGGTGCTGGTTCAGCCGTGGACCACAGAGGTGGCAGTTTCTCATGCATTGCTGATTTCTGACAGAGCATAAATCGAATTGCAGAGACTGCAAGAAGAAAAGGGACTTTTGAAGGGGTATGAAAAAAGTGAAACAGAGTCCTTTTCTTTTCAAACAGGCACACCAGGCAGTTTCAAGAGCGAGATGGGGAAGAAAAAGGTTACAAGAGGTTAACAGGAAAACAAGGTAGGCTACGTGAGGCTGTGTTCTCCGGATGCAGGTCCACCACTAGCGTCACATGACGTTTTGAAACATTTTGCTTTTGGCTGCACAGCAAGGCAGGGCCACACAGTCATAGAAGAACTTCTGCAGCAGGACATGATGATGCTTTGAGGAGTACTCGACCATGCAGTCCACAAGGAATTCCATTGGACTCCAGTGCCAAGGCAGCCAAGAGACCTACATTCTGGATAATTCTCCAAGGAAGAAAAGCAGCCTGTGGTACCGCCGCTCACTGAGGGGAAACAGTGACAAACAGCGACAGAACACAGGCTCTCTGCCCAGAGTCTGCAAGGTGAGACAAACTCATCTAATACTGGCCTGGGATGCAGAAACAGCCAATATTCTGTTTGTCAAATGATTTTATATGTTGCACTGATGAAAAAGCTTGATGAGTTGACATTTGTGTTATTTTCTTACAAAATACAATTCAATACTGAGATTTAGCACAACACAGCACTGCTCTGCAATTTGATTAAAGCCTTGAAACAACTTTAATCCTCTGTTATGTAACGCTCTATTGGATCAACATATAACAGTACATACTAACCAATTTTTATTGTTACCTTAAGACATAAATGTATTAATATACATTATATTGTTTTAAAGAGGAACTCTGCATTTCTCCTTTTGCAGACGAAACAAACCCGTTGCAGCTCACTGGTTGATTATTCCGACCCGCTGAGGTAAACACATGAATTTGATTTGCAATTCCCCAATGCACTAAAAAACTTCTACAGATAGTTTAACTACACGTATAAGTCTGCAAAGGTGTGATAACTGCATTTATCTTTTTCACAGGACCACAGTTGTACTGGAAAAGCAAGACAATGAAACATTTGGATTTGAAATCCAGGTAAGGATCATCACATCTCATTTGAAATGCTATTTCACCTGTAATCTCATTTCTAGTGGTTGAGTATTCTTTTGGCAAATCTTGTAACACAGTTGTCTGTTGTTATAGACGTATGGCGTGCAGCAGAAGAACAGCTCAGCGGTGGAGCTGTGCACGTTTGTGTGCAAGGTGCAGGACGACAGTGCAGCGGAGAATGCTGGTCTGACCGCAGGTGAACCTCACACACCTGCAGACTTTCAGATACTATACATATACACTCAGAGGGCCTTCTCTTATCCCTCTGGTATACATAGATTGACATATTGCCACAACTGATTTATTCATCTTATTTGGGTCATTTTCTATCTTAGGTGATGTCATTGTCACCATTAATGGGGTGAGCATTGAAGGATCATCTCATCAGCACATAGTTGACCTCATTCGAGAATCTACCAACTGTCTAAAGTGAGTGACATGATCATTCTGGTGCTTGCACAATAGAAGATGAATGGAGTCTGTGGAAATGCAAATTGCATTCCAACAATATGTGGTGGGTGTGATGTAACACAGGTAACATTGTTTCATGTGTGTGGTTGCAGGATGGAGACAGTTTGTGGAAGTGTCGTGAAGAGGATCGAGCTGGAGAAGAAGATGAACTTGCTTAAGGTGAGTCTCTGCCCATGTTGGTTCTTGACAATAGCTGTGTGACTGTACAGAGCAGCTTACAAATGGTTGGAAACCACACAAAGCCAACTGGTAATACTGTAGGGGAACTATTCCATAACTAATCCTGTGCAAAGTAGGACAGAGGAACACTAACAGCATTGAGCAGAGATATTGTTAAAACCAAAAGAATTTTACTGGCTGTATTACCGTAATGTGTTTTTTTTGTCCAAACAGCAAACACTACGTGAGAAATGGGCTGAGCTGCAAACCCTCACATTACAGGAAAAACGCCTTACAGGAGGTGAGAGGCTTTGCTCAGCTGTCAGACCACAGCACTTCCTTTCTCACACTGTGATGCGAAATTGAAGTGTAAATTCTTAGCCGAGGAGCCCCAGCATCAATGAACACGTATTTTTAAATTATATAATAAATGTACAATTATAAAGCATATACAAAAACATCAACCCATTACATTACATTACACACTTTTATCCAAAGCGACTTACAATATCACATTTTGTCAACAGTAGAGAAATCAACTATGCAATACAATCTATGACAGCTAAGACTTTCTGAAGGAATAGAGTAGCAGTTGCATAAAGTATATAGAGAAGGAATAGATGATGAGAAGGATTTATTTTATTTTTTTCTAAGAGGGAGAGAGAGGTTAGTTCAAGACCTGTTAACCCAAGCTCAAACACTTAAAATTGGCCTCAAACAAGGAGAATCTATCAGGGCCTATGAGTCTATCAGGCCTCACTTCAGAGCTTTAATCCAATGGTCTGCTTGTCCCATGTAGTTATGGACAATTTGCACTCATGGCAGTGCCCATTTTGTATTCACAACTGTGGTGTAAACACAACAAGAAACCTGGCCTATGTTCACTTCTGATTTGCTGATAAACACAAACACAAATGCGGATTTTTCATTACTAAGACAAACTCTTAGTGTATGTAAAGTAAGCCCAGTTGAAGCGTTATCTAATGTAAAACAGCACCACAAAACATTAATCATTTAGATTTAGTTGTTGTCTACGTAGGTAGTTAGGAAAAAGCTGACAAAAGGACGCAGATTAACTGAAAACTGTTGACCGATTTCCTGTGGTTGGGATGAAATTTCTCACAAAGGCCTGGATGACGATAAAAACGCAAGCATTGCATCAGCTGCATCAGATAAGATAAGATAAGATAAGCCTTTATTTGTCCCACGATGGGGAAATTTCCAGATACTGTTCAGAGAAATGTGTCAACACGTAATTTGTGCTTATCTGGCCTGTTTTCTAATCTAACAGAGACGTATCTCTCGTTCTTTCAGGTACCTTGAATGACAGCAGCCTCAACCTCTCAATAGACTCTCCAGTAATGTCCTCCAAAGGCCACGGGGGTCGCCGCTTTTCTAGCAGCAGCAGCTACCGGAGCATGATGATGGAGGACAGTGACCTGGCCAGCGTGTTCGGCGACCTGAGCTCTCCCAGCCCCTGCAGCACGCTCAGCAGCATCGCCGACGACGCCTGCTTCTTCGCCAGAGATTTTCCCTCACAGGACAGCTCCAGCCAGTTTTTGTCCAACTCCAACCACCGCCATGTCCTCTCCCGCAGCAGCAGCTCCAGTTTTGCGGGCAGCAGCAGCTCCATTTCCCCCACCTGGGAGGAAACCAGGATCTCTTCCTTGTTCGGCACGCTCCCCAGGAAAGGCAGGCGAGCCAGCGTCCGCAAACACATCTTCAAGTTAATTCCTGGACTCCAGAGATCAGTTGAGGAAGAGGATGTGGGACCAAATACTCCATGACTTGAAACAACCATGGTCTTGCTGGTGTAGGACTAGTTTGTAGGCAAAAGCAGATAAACCATAGAAGAAGAACAGAATGAAATGTTTCCTACAAAAGACATTAAATATCTGTTTTTGCCTTTATGTGCACCATAGAAGACATACATGTTGACAGGACCCAAGTGGTTCCTGAGCTTTGTAGACTTCATGTAACAAAAAAGCATTATGAGAAAGAGGAATGTATCTTTGTACAGACACTTGAGTATATGTGCATATGATTATGTATCCTACTACCAATATCAAAGTAATCTAAAATGATTTTCTCTGCCATAAACACACCGAGTGATCAGCATTAATCACATCTGTCAGAAGCAGAAGCTGCATTCAAAGTGAAATTATTGTAACCCAGATACGTTCAGACTTGACAGTTTTTTTCAGCCATTTTAACAACTGAACAGCGTCTGTGGGGTTTCACACGACATCGATGGCTGCTCAGCTCAAAACAGGATGTGGGTAGCAGAGGTACTAGTTAACTATCTTAATTTCCAACATTATTTACAGTCAACCTACAACGTACTTTCAGCGTTTACCACAAAAACTTTCCTGTAAATCATGAATGTATTAACAGTCTCAGTAGTGAGAGGATGAAATGAAACCTTTTAGAGATATGTTTCCCTTTTAACTGTGCTTTTGTTTTACAATTTGCTCAATATTGCACCATAACATCAAAATTCACTGTACACAAGAATGTGATTTTGTACATAATAAAATGTGAGTAGTTTTATATACATATGTGTATAAAAAAGCGGTGTTTTCTTTAATGGTACACGCACTCCAAAGTTAAAACTCCAACCATAAGCTGCAAACATGAAACTAAAATATTTCAGACTTGTAGTTACAGGAAGACGCATATTTCCATTGAAGACTCTTGATGTCTTTTTCTACCCGCAGCTGCAAATGTGTGCGTGTGAGCTCTCTGAGGTTGTGCAGCACCACTGACCATGGGCGTAACGCTTCACTGATCATGCACGAATGAGAAATAGACAGCACATTTGCTGCCATATTGGAGAAAACTGATACATTTGAATAAGAAGAGTAGAGTGTGTGATGAAAAAGGAAATGAAATAGACATTTTCATTTTTCAGCTTATTTCTTATCAACAGCAACCAAAATTTGCTTATCCCCCTAGGAGAATAAGAATGACAAAATATGGTAATCAAACCAAAAATAACACCCACAAAATGAAGTTTTCATTTAATTTGATTTAATTCAATGAGGCCTCACTACTGTGCTTTTATGACAGGAGACCAGAAATCGTGAAACAAATCCCACAATTTGACCTCTTTAGGGTTAATTTATCTAATGGTAAGAATTATGATAGCTAATCCAATATAATATTAGAGGGCACTCAGAGAGAGCATACCTCCGCCAAGGCCGAATAGCCCTCCAATTATGACTGTCTCTCAATGACGATATCTATTGACTAGACAATGATCACCCCCCTCCCCCCACTGACAAACCAAATCAACTTTTGATTCTACCACGTCTACATAAAGTTATGGACAAAATTTAACTGTTGATGTTGTAACACCACCATCAAGTCAACTGATGTTTGGTTACAGTGGACTAATTCATTCATGACATATGGCATTTTATGAAGAATGAGCCACGGCCAATCAATTTGGCTGCCAATTATAACAAAACAGTAGAAAAATCAAAAAATAAAGATAGCCTACAACGTTTGTCTGGCTTGGTTGAGACCTACTAATGGAATCTGATTTGGGCCCCCGAATTACCACCATTTACCACAGGGGGAGTCACTACCTCAATTGTCAATCATGTCTCATGTTCTCAGGTGGGAGGAGTTATGGAGGCAGGACTGAGGTGCAGCAGGTAGGAAGGAGGAAGAGGGAGTTGATCAAATTTTCTGTGCGATTCCATCCAAATCACGATCTTACAGACTGCTGCTTGAATTTGGTTGTAATTGCTTTTAATTTCTGAATTCAATATTTGGACTCTATAAGCATGAACTAAATGCTGATCTGTCAGATGTGAACCTTATTTGTGCAAACACTTTTCTAATTTGATTTCATTATCATTGCCTTATTTTTTCATTTGGGTTGTTTCTGTTCTTTTCTTGATGTATAACACAACACTACTTTGTAAATGTGAATTCTTCCCCAGTGGTCCTTTGAGATGACATGAAGGTTGAATGAAAAATTATACATGGCATTTAAAAAGTTTATGGCGGCATGATCACCCCACAGCAAGAGGGTCTTGGGTTTGAATTCACCTGGGGCCGACTTGGGCCTTTCTGTTTGGAGTCTGTGCGGGTTTTGTCCCACCAGCAAAGTCATGCAGGTTACGTAAATTGGAAACTCTAAATTGCCCACAGGTATGAATGAACTTGTCTCTATGTGTCAGCCCTGTGATGGACTGGGGACGTGTCCAGGGTGTATCCTTCCTTTTGTGCAATGACCACTGGGATATAGGCACCAGCCCCCAGTGGCCCTGAGCAGGACAAAGGAGCATAGAGAATGGAGATAGGCATTTAAATCAACCCTAAAGTCTAATATTGATTTTGTGAAAACATGAAAAGAATGTAGATTTTCACACAAATATTCCTTCTTTGGTATTACATCTTGACTCGGAATCTTTGATGTCAAATGAATGAACAAATTAAAATGAGCTTGACTGAAAGAACATGATTTCTGCATACATTTGACCATGTATCATAATTTAATACCATATCTAGTTCTTCCAGTTTTCATTTTTCATCATCGATAACGTTGCTGACATTTTCCCAAAAGTTTCAACATTAAAAAGCACCATTTGTAACAAATCGGGCATATCAGAAGTTTTGTAAGATCAGCATTTTCAGTTCTGTTGCTTAAGATCTAAAGGTCTTTATGCACATTAAACTCAAGACATCACAGGGCTTTGCTTTAGGACACGTGGCGTGCAAAAATATTTCTGGTTCATTAACTTAAGGTTGCTGTAAAATACGAAAAAGAAAATGTTAATCCAGACTCAAACTGTTACAGGGAGAAGGTGGTCACCCAGGAGAGATTAAAGAATCAGTACAATCAGGCCATTTGTGGAAGCTAAAGTCACAAAGAGCCTTTGTTGGGGCCACAACAAAACCCCTGTTCTTCACTTATTCAACACACACACAGAATGACATCGTGCCAGCACGAAAAGAGAGCTCGACCTTGCACCATTTGTTAAAATACACGATGGATTCTTTCTTCTGTATTGACCAACACACTTGGAATGCTCCTTACCACTATGAGCAGATGATGCAGGAGAAAGTTTAATCTCAGAGAGCGGCTGAGCATATTGGAGCAGTTTCGTTATTTTCAACAGCGCAGATAAAACAAGAGACAGTCATAGATGGAGACTGAGAACCGTGCAACTCCTCCACAGGCACGGCAACTCGCACTGGGTGAAGATGTGCTGGCATCCCGTGTAGTGGAGATCATCGGTGGGGCCGATGCAGGGGCCACCCAGAACCCAGATGAGCCTGAGGATAAAGATACCTTCTCAATGGAGGAGGGAGATGACTCTGTGTTCTACAGCGACGAAGAGCAAACAGCTCAGGATGTAAAAGCTTGTGATTTGGGTGGTAATGCGTGCAGGGATGTGTGTCTTGTCAACGGGGATGCTGTCGAGGCAGCAGATCCAGGTGATGGTGTTACCTACAAAGAAACTTCAGAGATGGAGGAAAAAGTGACTGGCCAAGAAGAGGAACGGCAAGAAGTCCCGACACCAGAATCTGGACCTGCGCATCAATTAGATCCTTTAGATTCAGACGCAGAGCCTCATCTAACCACAGAGCAGTCGCTGAGCTCCTGTGATGAAATCCCAACCCAGCCAGAGCAGATTACGTCATCGGGGACAGGTATGAGATATATAAAGGTTTGTGGATTATGTAATTAATTTGTTTTGGTTTCAGAGGGAGCAACAAAACATTTTTCCTTGTCATTTTAGTGAATCTGTCACCTGAGGAGCAGATAGCACAGGCACCAAACATCAAACCCTTTATTGTATCTAATGAGGACGACGATACACGATTGAATGTGGGGGCAGAGGAGCAGGAGCAGACGTCCAGTGACAAACTCCAGATATCTGGTAACAGTCACAACGATGTGGACCAGGAGCCAGAGCAGCCACAGCAGGACCACAACTCCCATGTTCCTGTGGGCTTCCATCAGGACCATGGCCCAGGCTACTCCACTCTGCCTCTGCCAAAGAAATCCAGCCGCAGCAACAAATGCCAGAAATCATTCAACCACCTCACAGCCTCCAAGTACAGCACGGTGTCCTACCGCAAGATCCGTCGAGGAAACACTCGGCAGAAGATTGAGGAATTTGAGTGCATGTTCACGAATCTGTGAGGAGATGGCTTCAATGCGTGATGTGTAACATACAAACTGAGCATCGCAGGAAAACAAAGGATTTATTATTGCCCATTCGTGTCGTTTAGTGCACAATTTAGTTTCTGTGTACTTCAAAATAGCATGAGCACTGAAGTACTTTGATGCAGCTGTGCCAGTAGATTGTGAAACTGAAGAATATTATTTATATCTGTTGCCAAGTAACTGGAAATGCCTAACGACTGTACATAATATCCTCAGCAACCATCTTATGTAAAGCAGGTATTTGAACAGCGGCTTAATATAATAAGAGGCTTTAGGCTATATAATCCAACCAGATTGTATAATTAAGATGTTGGTTGGTATTAGCACTTCAGTATGTTAGAACCGCTGCATAATAGTCTCTGTGTTGTCAGTAAACTATTTTCAAGTAACTTGGAAACCATACATATACTACGGATACTGGAGACAAGTGGATTAAACATGTATAACAGAGCCAAACAGTAATAATAAACCCTGTTATCTTAATTCTGTTGTTATTTGTACTTCCTTTTTTGGAGTTTGATAATCACAAAACAGATTTATTGGGTGATTTGAAGCAACACCTCCCTCTAGTGGCGTGAAGCATAAAGAAGACAAAAAAAAAAAAGTAAATACTGCAGGAACAGAAACCAGAGAAATCAACCCAAGTGTCTCATCAAAATGAGCAACATAAAGCAGATGACATCTAGAAAAGCAGATGTGTCATTGTAAAAATGTTTCAGACGCATTAATACATTTTAGAACACATTTCATGCGAGTGTTCTCAAAATACAACAAGTAACATTTTTCATTTCAAATCTGAGGCACTTTTTCACCTTGTGTCTTTGGCTAAATTATAAGTTGCTCTTATGAAACATATTCTGCTTCCATGGACATCATTCCTAAAATTAGCAGAGGAAACATACAATTTACACAACCAGAAAACTTTTACTCTACCACAACGAAAACACGATCTGTCTGCGTCTTCTTATGGCGCTAGTGTTAAACTCAAGCTCAGACAAAACTGATACAATAAAAGGGCAACAGAAACGTTGCACATCCCCCATACCATCTGCATTAATGCAACACACACACACACGCACAGACACAGACACACACACGCACACACACTACTGCCATCAAAGTGATTCCCTCTTCCTCTGGACAGTTCTTTGACAGGTCTGGACCACAGGCTGGACTGTAGTGTGAACCCACCGAGAGTCTGTAGTGCACGTTTAACACGTTAACCCCTGCCGTCCCATCACAGGGTGTAGTAGTGAGTGAACTCCCACTTTTGGAAGGCACTGCCGGAGTCGCACGTGTTGAGATGAACGGTGTCACCCTGAGTCCCTGCTTCCAGGCACACGCGGCGGGGGACAATCTCGGCGAGGAGGTGCTCCTCCTTGTCCAATACAAAACAGAACACGTAATTAATGAACACAGATTTACGCTCACAAAACAAGAGACCGGTGTTGAGGAAGTTACTTTGAAACGATAGCTTTTCCAGCTACAAGCTACTCATGATTTAAAGTAGTTAAGCTGTGGCCAAGCCAATAAAGTAGTTAGCTACACTACAAGCTCCGGAGAACAACACTAAAGCTACTTCATGGGGCAATGTATTCCATAACTGTTTCAGTATGATTTCAAAAAAGTTATGGACAGTTAGAACAGTGCTCGTCATTGACTCCCCCTCACATGACGGTGTAGCTTTTGCCAAGTTACACAGCTACTTGCAGAAAAAATAGTAAATTACTGGAAAAGCAACATTGTTTTGTTACTGAAAAAATAGTCGAGTTAGTAGCTCATGACTACACATAATATTCAACTGACAAAAAAAATACACATTGGACTTAAATCAGAACAGCAACACAAAAACGACTGAGACTAGCTCTGGACCCGAGTACTGTTTGAGTATTTGCTGATTCTTCCGAATGAGTATTCAAATATTCAGCTGCCACAATTGTTACATTCATAATCAATAATGCGAGGCATAGTCACGCTGCAGTTTTAATATGTCCGGCAAACAGCAGCATTACAACAATAATGCAGGTTTCTACACCTAAAGCACAAATGAACTACATGCGCTGTGTGCAATTAGATACTTCAATACTAAAGTTTAACCAATGAACAGTAAAGAGACGTATCAGTATGTCAGTTATGACAATAGGCAAACCTTCAAATAACCACCGTCTCAAAAACACAAGCCCTGAGCTCACAGTGTGTCACACTATGAGCTCAGGGCTTGTGTTTTTGAGAGATCGGAAGAGCACACGTCTGAACTCCAGTCACAGATCGGA
>OMOW01112246.1:0-11717 GCA_900312555.1 Lamprogrammus exutus | reverse complement strand
CGTGTGCTCTTCCGATCTGAAAGTCTAACCTGCACTCCCAGACTTTCTAGTACTTTTCCAAGAAAGTAGTCAGCACTTTGTTAAGGGGATTGGTGCTTGTATCCAGGAAGTGACGGTGAGGACTTAATGGGGGTCGAAACAAGCCGAGGGAGGTCGTCCCGTTTCTACAAAAGACGTTTTGGAGGAAGAGGAGCTGAGGAAAGCTAGACAGAAACACACAGATTTACAACAGATTACGGGGAGTCAACCTTCAAAATAAAAACAATCATTCAGTGTAGGATATTGGTTTCAAACCTAGAGGAGGACCGCAGCGCTTTATATTTTACTTATTTTACATTTATCCCTGCTCTACAAACACCAGCTAAATCAAGTGCGTTTAGCCAATCGAGATGTGGAAAGCACTAACTCTCAATCGAGTGAAAAAATGTTAGTCAGTTTCAATTGTTTTGATTCTCTGAAGTCTGATGTACCATCGGGGGACGCTTCATGTACCCCTCGTGGTTTACCGCAATTGGAGAACCGCTGGCCTAGAGGACCACGAATTTCCAAACCTGCGTTTTATTTTGAAAGTGGTCACCGGAATGGCAGTCTTGCATTAAGTGTGGCTTGACTCTCGTTTGGAGAAGGTGGTCCTGCTCGAAAAACACCATCCTAAAACCGACCGACAGCGCAAGTTTGTGTGTTTTTACAGCTACGGCCGCCTCACACTTCATCACATCTCCAAAGCAAATGTGAAAACTGTGGCCTTGACACAAAGGAAGCGCTGGATGTGATTGTTTGTCGTCGGGAGTAAAGTTGGGAAAAGTACGAGGTGAAAATGGAGAGAGCAGCTGAGTGAGAGTGGGGTGAGGAGGCTGGATTTGGCAAACTTTGGAGTCCTGCCCTACAGCTAACAGGCTAGTTAGCATGGTAAAACCCTTCGCTGTCTCCGATTAGTAACGAGGTGAGATTGAAAGTCAGTTTTCAGCTCATACTGTCGTGTTTGTATGTGAAAGTTTAAAAGTGTCCTACTGTCATCCAGGATTATAGGAAAAACGCCGAGTTTGTTTGTGACCAAAGAAAAACACTGACATGAATTAGGCCTGCTCATTTTATCTTGTCTAAACTTTGTGTTAATGCAACTCTACACTTTGCAAGCGCCTATGTGTTGTTGTTTTAATCAAAACTTCTTCTAAACCCTGAATTCTGAGGCGTCACAAATTAATTTGACTTAATCATGGCTGACAAAGTAAAACAAGTGGATATTCAGTCAATTAGGAGAATATAGCTATTTGACTTGCAAGATTTAACTCACAGATCGATGTGTCCATCTGTGACAGGGCTGTTATTTGTTTCTCAATGATGAATTATGATTTATTTTTGGTCATTCCCAAACTGGATAGCTGTAATCGTATTTTTGGCTGAAAGTTTCACAATATGCCCTCATCACGTGATTTACAAAAGCTACTTTTACAATATGTTGTAGTAAAGTTACTGATGTTGTTCAAGTCTTTTGTTTTATCGTAACAATACAATTTCCAGTGTTTAACTTAAACTAGTGGTTCTCAAACTGTGGTACATGTACCATTGGTCATACTTGAAGTGCTCCCTGCTTGGACAGCTGATGACTAGACAGATCTGCAGACATTAAAACAGCTGAAATCAAAGGGAATTCTGTTGTAGTGGCTTGACTTTCCCTAAGAAATTAGTTTTATTTAAGTATTATCCTCTTAATTAAGATGATTTTGTTGATAGTAGCCTGACTTATTCCATGTCCACACTGTGTATATCCATTCTCTATGGGTGTCGGAAACTTTTTGAGCTCAAATTCAGTACAGCACCCATAGTTGGTTTGATGGTGAGGTGCTATGTGGATATTCTGTTTTGTAAAGAGGTGCAACTTGCTTAAAAAGGGCTGAGAACTAACTAGTTGTTACACCTGGCAGATAAATGCAGAGCTGTAAAAGGTGCAATATTTCCCTCTGAATGGAGTTGTAAAATGCAGAAAATGGAAACTGTCAAGTATAAGTACATCTAAATATACTGCCATTTTCTTAATATACTTTATAAATATGCTGTACATAAGTAGTACAGATACTGTAAACTATTAGTGCATTTGTAAAACAAATGTAAATTCAAATATATATACATATATATACTGTATACATGCAATATGAAGGCTGTATAGAAACTCAGATGAATTGTTTACAGAAAAGTTAGTTAAAAAATAATGAACTCTGGATCCCCATGGATAGATGTATGAACAAATTTGCATATATGTAAAATGTGACGTCCTTGAGTAATGTTCTGCTAATTTCCACTTTGGTAGTGTATCTGGGTGTGCTGGTAAAGACAAATAGAATTCTTATCAACGGTTCCATTTTCTGTGTAGGACAGATAAAGTCATTTCTGTCACTCTTTTTGCAGCTGATGGGACTATCTTAGCATAGATTTAAGTATATCTGTTATACGTAATAAGTGTAGTGTTGAAGTTATTTAGCTGAAAATGTAAAATAGGTCATTTTCACTTAGTCTAAATGTTAGAAAGCTGCTTCTTGTCCTGCCAGGTTAACATGCAGCATATACACAGATACACAGTCTATGTTTTTCCTGTGCATAACTGTTATCACTTGAGATTAATTTTGTGCTCTACATTTCAGACCTTTCCTGCATCCTGTGAATCACCAGGGAAGCTGCTTTATCTATGGCAAGATTGCTGATGCCATCGCACCTCTTCCCAATGGACCGAAGCATAGTTCATTATCTCATTTTTACGGAAGTTCTGCATGAAATTTGAATATAACATTGCAACACTGAAAGGCAACCTCACTTAAGGTTGTTTTAAGGAAGTCAGATGCCCCCAGTGCCCTATACCCTCCCCTCCCCGATCAGTCATTTTACTACTGTGAGAATCCATACAACACGAATTCCACTCGTGAATTCCCCCCCTCAGGCATTCAACACATTACACCATCTCAGACGGGCCTCGCTAGCTTCTTCAAGGGTCTTGATGTATCCCCTGCTTAGTGTTGCCTGGCTGTGTGTGCTAGATCAACTGGCACAGGCCTGTGAAAGTACATTGTAGCAACAAGACAATCAGTATTACTGCAGTCGGTGGAGGTTGACGAGTGGTTGCCAAAAATGCACTCATGAACTCTTGGTCTTTTTTTCTTCGTCTTTTTTTTTTACTGGTCTTATGTGGATATATCAAATGTGTTCATGAACTCTGACTGCTGATGCCAGCTCACTGGGACTTGAGTGGGTGCTATCAGCTGTTTTCACAAACCCTCTGTCTCACTCTGGGTACAGCCCTGATGTTGGGTGTCTTAGGTGTGCTGAATCAGCTGTTGCGGTGATGAGGCAGGACTACCAGTGGCCTATGTGGCTGGCTGGGCAGTGGCCCAAGGTGATGTGATGGGGTGCAGGAACAGTAAGGTCCTCCCTGAGCCTCCAGGGGATGTTCAGTTGGACCTGGTCAAAAAGGTCAGTTGAGCAATTTTCGTACGTCTAGTATTAGTATTGCTTCTACCACAAATACTGTTCTATTTAGTGGCATGGTAAAAGTTCCTACAACTATGTGTACTACTTTTTAATTCAATCTTGTGTTTCTTTCTCTATACTCTTGGATCTGTAATCGACTGTATTCATGTATTTTTCAGGTGGACCCGCCCCCACCACCTCAGACAGATATCTATAAGCACTTCATACGAGGGGATGGCACTGGAAGCAAAATGGGTGGGGCTGGTGGAGGGGGAGGTGACAAGGCAGACCCCGCCTCCCCGTATCAGGCCCAGGCACACGCTGCCACCCCCACTGCTTCTGCCCAGCCTCCCAAGGACCAATCCGAACTGTCGGACCCGCAGCGGAAGAAGGTGGCAAAATATCGGGCCAAGTTCGATCCGCGCGTCACAGCCAAGTACGACATCAAAGCTCTGATAGGCCGCGGGAGTTTCAGCCGGGTTGTCCGCGTGGAGCACAAGAGCACGCGGCAGCCATACGCCATCAAGATGATTGAGACTCGGTATCGCGAGGGGAGGGAAGTATGCGAGTCCGAGCTGTGCGTCCTGCGGCGTGTCCGCCACACCAATATAATTCAGCTGATGGAGGTCTTTGAGACTGCAGAGCGCGTGTACATGGTGATGGAGCTGGCCACTGGGGGAGAGCTCTTTGACCGGATCATTGCTCGCGGCTCCTTCACAGAGCGGGACGCCACACGGGTGCTGCAGATGGTACTGGATGGCGTGAAGTATCTCCACACTTTGGGCATCACTCACCGAGACCTGAAACCAGAGAACCTGCTCTACTACCACCCTGGAGCTGACTCCAAGATCATCATCACTGACTTCGGTTTGGCCAGTAGCAGGAAGAAGGGGGACGAGTGTCTGATGAAGACCACTTGTGGCACTCCAGAGTACATTGCCCCTGAGATCTTAGTGAGGAAGCCCTATACAAATGCAGTGGACATGTGGGCGCTTGGGGTGATATCATATATCCTGCTGAGTGGAACAATGCCCTTTGAGGACGATAACCGCATGAGGCTGTACCGGCAGATCCTCAAGGGGAAGTACAGCTTCTCTGGAGAGGTGAGAAGTTAGATGCTGTGTCACCCTTGCATTTTCTCTCTTTCTCTCTCACGCACACACAAGCCCAAACAGACTTCATCCATATTGTGAATACACTCCTAAGGACTTTTCCAATAGATCTCTTACCTCTCCGTCCATATCCATATCTATTACACGTACCTTAGCCTTCAGCTCGCCCAACCCGTGATCGTTTATTTGCTCTCTGTAAGTCAGCGTGCCTTTCCTCGAAGTGTGTGTATGTGTGCACAATAATTTATGCCCAATCTGTGTATCTAGTTGAAAGAATGCTGAGTAGACTGTTCCTTTGTTTCATAGTGTGGGATGTTTATGTTGCCAGTGAGCTATACAAAGGGGCCCTTGGTTACTGTTTGCCCAGCATACAGCCGCCCCAGTACAAATAATAGCTGAGCAGTTTTGTAATATTTAATGAGGAACCTTTGATTTATTTTATTTTTTTGGTGGATACATCAGTGCTTAATGTATCTCTGTATGTCTGACAGGGTTGTTTAAGGCTAAGTCTGTCACATTTAATAATTAAAACCTTTTCCAGGCATCCTTGTATCTTAGCTGAGGTCTGCACATAGTATATTACAGTCCTCTTAGATATAAGATGATACAGTGGGCTTTGAGTAGATTTTGTGGTCTTACGTATTATATGAAAGGACCGCTCATATGAATTGCATTTAGAATGAAGTAAAAAGTGAAGCATTTTGCCTTTATTATGATAAGAAAGGATAGTGGAGGGAGAGAGTGAGAGCTTGAAATGCAACAAAAGTCCCCTGGCTGGAAATGAACCAGAGCCGTTACAGTACATAGTGTACTGTAACCACTGAGCCAATATACAACTCAAAGTTGTTTGTTTTCAAGATTATTCGTAATATATTTTAGTTTTAAATGGGTAGAAGAGGAGGCAAAATTATGACTCTGTGTGATCCACAGGGTCTGAGTTAAAGGAATAAACCAGTCAATGCCACCAAGCTTCTCTAAAATCAATGTAAAGCATTAATCTCGAGCGCGATTGCGAAATGTTGAAAATGATCAGCATTTACTGAACAAGTGGTGATTTTTGGTTAATATGTCAAGTCTGTTTGGCATTAACTGTTGCGAAACAGTGGCTTTGAACATGACTGAATCAAAACGGTGGACTGGAGCTATCCGTTTCATAAATGGGTAATTTCATCGGCAATACAAGGGCTGATATCTCAGGATGAACGGCAGAGAGGCCAGTAACACTTTTGGAGTCCTAATCCTTAAGAAAAAATGAGAGGAGGAGCTGGAGCAGAGCAAACTTGAAACGCTTTCCTTTGGGAAATATGGCTTCACAGCTGTGATAAATAATACTCGCATTTACAGCTACTCTCCAAAAACTAATCACAGTCTGAGGATAGTGGTAGGTGGAGGGGAGTTGTATAAGCTGTACAGTATATGTGTCGTGTATCTATGGTCAACTCTGGTGATTTACCAGGGAGACTGAAAACACAGCTGGTTGCCAAGCAAGACATCAGCCATAAAGTGTGTGTGCGTGTGTGTGCACATGTTTGGAGAAAGGCATGCGGCATTGATATTCCCAATTCCTGTCTTAGTGGGGGGTAGAGTTTGACTCACTACCAGTCACTCACCACACCAAGTCCACATCTCTGGAAGAGTCAGCAGCCAGTGAGAGGATTTCTTTAGAGAACATTCTATTTTACATTCGCTTTTTGAAAGATTCCTCTGTCCAACCTCATCAGATGTGATGTGACCACTGTGTTTACAGAACCATACAGAGACGCACTGATACTCACTGCCCCACCCACATTAATCAACCCGAGAATACCAACTGTAGAGTCATATAGAGCAGACCAAACAGACTTTACTCCTGTACATAACTAACACAGTTGAATGATCAAACTTGATATCGCCGGAGATCACGCTCGAGCTTTATAACACTCTGCTGCCCTCTTGTGTCCAGGAGCCAGAGCTCTGCCAATGGTACACTGCATACAGTATTTATCCGTTATTTGCTTTAAGGAAAACTCCAATATAATTAGATTGTTGTTTTGATTATTCTTTTTGTTTTATGTTATCTAAATTTTCATTGTGCTCTGCTCGTAAAAGTCAAATCTTGTCTCGTCGTCTCCCCTCCACAGCCGTGGCCCAGTGTGTCCAACCTGGCCAAGGACTTTGTGGAGCGGATTCTGACGGTGGACCCCACCGAGAGGTTAACGGCAGGCCAGGCCCTCAAGCATCCCTGGATCGTCAGCATGGCTGCGTCTTCTTCCATGAAGAACCTACAGCGTTGCATATCTCAGAACCTGTTGAAGAGGGCATCCTCGCGCTGCCACAGCACCAAGTCGGCCCAGTCCACGCGCTCCAGCCGCTCCACCAAATCCAACAAAGCCCGGCGGGTGCGAGAGAAGGAGCTGCGTGAGCTGAACCGCCGCTATCAGCAGCAGTACAATGACTGAAGCCTGTGCCTGTAAGGGTGAAGCAGCACGACTGTGACTGAACTTATATCATGCTGTCAGAACGTCCTGCACCATAAAAACTAGGACAGTGACTTGACTGAATCCATGGCTGCAAACCAGCAGAAATAAAGATTGAACAATAAGTTGTGCCTTAAGAACTATATGATAAGTGAAAATGATCCCTGAACCATAAGGACAGTGTCATCTATGGGTGGCACTGAATTCCTATGGCAGTGTGTCATGTGATGAGCACAGAAAAAGGACACACCAGGAAAGTATTGCACAGTATTGACCCTGAATCGTTACAGCTCTCCATTCATTCCTTGACCTTTTCTTTGGGAGAAGGTTGCGCCTTCCACTCCTCTTTCCCCTCTCCCTGTGTCTCTACATATTTATTTATTATTGTTGACATGAGTTTTAGTCTCCATTCAAATGGTCACTGGATAATGACCTTCCATATGGATCTGTTGAACAGAATTCTGGGTAATGAAGTTTTTAAGAAAGAGGGAGGGAACACACCCTCACTCACACCTTCCTAGTTGAAATTTGCTGTGAATTTATAATTGTGCTACAGGAATACTTAAAGACATAATAACAGACCTTATGTTAAGAGGTGGACGATGGAACCATACTGCAAGATAACCTCATGATTGAAGGATAAAAAGAAGGCATATATTTAGTAGTCAACTCTAAGCTTATCTAATCTTGCCATTTTTGCTCTAAGTTGATAGATATCATAGATCTAAAGCTGTCAAAAATTGTGAATCATTGTTTTCCTGATTAACTTTCAGTGTTTAAATCTTACTGTGTTTTATGAGACCATAGGCCACACATCCCCACAAGTGTACTTCTGCACTTAACTGTCATGTGTGTCTTGGTTCCATCAGTACAGTGGCATCCTCGTGACTCTGTTGCTCAGTTTCAGGGCATTAAACGCTGCTGAGTGTTGTTAGGGTACAATCAGCGTTAAGGTACTGAAAATGCGAGCTAGCTTCCCCCTGCTTTTTCATATGAAAAGCCCTGCTGTTCAGGTGACAGAATCCACCCCCCAGAAGGCTTTCATCGTGACACCAATCCAGGAAGTTTCATTGATTGGGAACGGCGCATAGATTTGCTCTGAATCAACTAATCAGCAGCAAAAAGCAATGTTTCTCTGAGCAATGCAGTGGTGAGTATGTCATGATTGTGCTGTTGTACTGATTGAATTGATGTTGTGGAAATTGACATCATGGTAAATTTACCATGACAGACATTACAATGCAGGTGATGGCAATTTAGTCTTTTCCCGTGTTTCTTCCCTTGGCCATTACCGGCTTGTATTTGAGAATTTACTGTAAATTCACTCATGAAGTACCTGCTCTGAGCCCTTCCTGTTATATAGCAATATTATACAGCTCAATTACTCTTCATCAGAGGATGTGACCATTTAAGGTCTTTAATATGGTCTTACATTTTTCTTCCGTTTAGAGTGACTCTCATTGCATCAAAGAAGTTGATGATTTGATCCTGCAGTCAGCCAGAGCTCATGGTTCTGACTTTTGTGTACTGCATCCACCACCAAAATAAAGGAACCACTGAACAAAGTGAGAGCTACAGTATACATACAATATAGAGCTGAAACAATTGGCCACTCCAAGATATTATTTCATGTGATTATGATCTACAATTCTTTAGTTTTGGATTGAATTCCATGGCCTCACTTAGGAAAGAACCACAGTTAATCAAATCCACAATACGATGGCACACGACAATAGTTCATAACTCTTCTCTCTTCAAAACTCACCCAGTTTTCCTCCCTCATTTTCCTTGTCCAATACCCATCATAAGCGTATACTGTTGAATGTTTTTGGTCATCATAGCATCCCTATACGGTCATATAGTATTTGGTGGAGGGCTACTGCGCACATCGATTGACAAAATGTTGATATGCTGTGGTATTGATATTCTAGTAGACATTGGAGTTTTGGTCAGTTACATTTTGGGATATAGATGAAATGTTGCTGGTCTTGAATGCTGCATTACAGTGAAACAGTACCATGTTCTGAACTTATTCGACTGCTCTGCCAGAATGAAGTGAAAAATCATGAAACTACTCGTTTGGTCATCCCGTCACAAATGATAGATTACCAATCATTCTCAAAATTTGTCAGTGGTTAATCATATTCATCCTGAAATTTGTGAATATTGTGATGTTTCCTTATGTCCAACCAAATAATCAGGGAAAAGGCCATGGTGAGTTCCCCACCCACCTCCATTTCTGACTTTAAAAACAAAATAGGGACTGGACACATCATGATCACAGGGGTAATGGTACAAACACATGCACCATGTGTCAGATATTAGTATTTATAACTATAATGCTTCAGTTTATGGGACTTGTTTCTGCTCTGTTATGTATTTGGTCTCCTCTGAACACTCCCAGATTGTGGTGTTCTTTATTTGAGCAGCTTTCTGTGATCTGCCCCAGACTTATAAAGTGCATTGTTGTTGTTGTGAACCTTTTCATACGTACTGGAAACCAGACCGAGCCACATTAGCTGACCTCAATTCTCTCTGATCTTTGTCTGTTTTGTATCTGTCTCTTTCATCCCCTGCATATTTTGGTGATTCTTCATCCTCCTGGTGCAACCCTGACTTTCCATTTTCCCTAATTCTCAATTCTCCCTCCTTCCACCTTCTGCTTTTGGAAATCTGTTCCTTCATTCCACTCCTGTCATCGTTTCAGATGTCTCACCTCCTTGATGGGAGTAAGTTGTTTCAATATGCTCTATTTACACACATCCCTGTCCCCTTTTCAAAATGTCAACTGTCTGTAGTTAAGATCTAAATCCTGTAACAATAATGTGGTGGCCTTAGTACTTGTAGTCAGTTCATAATAGATACCTCCTCAATCATACTGTGCCATCTTTGTGAAATATACATATTTAACATGTTTTGAATTCTCACATCTAAGAATCGCAGTCAAAAAGTGATAATTTGGACTCCAAGGAATTGCAGTGGTTAAATTAGTCAGAAACATTGAGAGCCTGTTCCAATGAATTACCAAATCATGTTTGTGAGCGGTTTTGCAGAATGTAAACACATTTGTAAAAGTCTTTTCATGTTTTTTTTTATATATCTGTGTGATTTTATATAAATGCTGTTGTCCTAAATGAAGTAGCCAAACTCAACACTGTTACCTGAAAACAGTTGTTTGTCTTTTTGTTTGTTATTGTGTTTCTAAATGATTGATAACACTTTAATTCTTTTACCATTAACTTTTCTATTTTTGTAAATGATGAACTGTTTCAGTCGTATGCAAAAGTGCCAATAAAACACTCAAAACTGAACTTATGTTTCATTGTAGTTGCTCGGTGATCTCTGGGCCTCGCAGTGATGAGTCCACCAAATAACAAAAGTTAATTTGTAAATATGGTCACGGTGTCTTCAGAAGGATTTCAACGAAATATTCTACATCGGTGGAAAGATTTAAAGACCAATCTGGATCAGAATAGGGAGACAGGTTTCTGTATTACACTTTCTTGAACTTTGCAAAATAGGGTATTTGTTGACATATTTGCCTATTTGTGAAGAGTGCATAGAAATGAAGTCATTACGGTTGTAGCAGTGGTGGTTTACATCTAACTCATGACTTTTTATGCAGTTTGATGTGCCAATAAATGGATGTATTTTTGGGTCTTTGTGCTTATATTTTAGAAAGTGCTTTGGCTGTGTCGTGAAGTGTTACCACAACTTTTCAGAGGGCTGTGGTGGAGGAAATCGTGATATAATCAAATGTTTGCTGTCATTGACCATAGATGGTGGCTGCATTGGTGGGTGTGTAGCTTCACAGCAATAATAAAATATTTGAGACATGTAATAAGTAGATTGTGACTAATGTCCCACTGAGTGATTGTTGCACCAGGTGTTGCACCAGGGTCTTAGTGCCACACTGAGGATGGACAGTGCGGCACTGTATGCTCTGCACTACATTTTAGCCACTGTGTGTGTTTGGCCATTGTGCATTGGCTTATAATTAAAAATCTGTTAGGTCAGGGATTAAAAACTAAATACTCTGCTCTGCTGTTGCCTTTTTACTACTTACTAACACCAATGTGCTTTTGTTCTCAACCTGGGGTCACTGGCTGTCCGATTTGTAGTCCTTGTTTTACTGTGTTTTAATTGTGTATGATTTATGTGTTGTTTTTACATGTATGTGTCACTTGCCTGTGCTTGCTTTGTTTGTACTGTATTGTTGTATACCTTAACTTGTAGGCATTGCATTACAATACACTCATATAAACTAAACTTAACTAAAATAAAGTAAAAACACTATTGAAAAAGATATCAGTCAATGTTCCAAATTTAGAGGGTTGCAGATTTTATTCAGCAAAATTATCCAAATACCTGACTTAACCTATTTCTTGAAACCATAAAATTACTGCCAGTTATACTGTATATTATAATAGTTTAAGTAAGTAATATATTAGTGATCCCTGATTTTGTAATAACCAAAATATATTTTGATGGGATTAGGTATAGTGATTTCTTCATTTTGTGTTTTTACTTTACGGTGGGTCAACATTTTAGATGTTCACATGTGTGTTTGGTCCCGTTATGAAGCCCCATGTGTCTTCAGTTTAAATTGCATACGTCTCGTTTATTTTCTTGGTGGAATATTTCGCCCTCTGCTGGAAAAACGTAAATGAATCAGGACGAATGAAGGCCG
>OMOW01112245.1:0-10765 GCA_900312555.1 Lamprogrammus exutus | reverse complement strand
AAGAGGCCAGAGTGAACACATCACGAAGCAGAGACGGTAAGTAACTCAGTGCTTCTCCTCCACTTTCCCATCATTCCTTACCGGAGGCCATGGCTTCCGTCTTCTCTTCCTCCTGGGCCTCGTTGCCGATCCAGATGAAGACCTGAAAACGGGAATTTGAGGTTTAAAGTGTTAGGCGTCTATTTCGCTCCTCTGAATCCATACGGCGCAGGCGAGGCGGTCATGACTCTGTTTACCTGTTCCCAGGTGTCCAGGATCATGACATCATCTGTGGCGAGGTCATCCTGGGTCAGCTCCCCGGGTACCTCCTCGATCTGAGAAGAGAGACAAGACGTTAGTGGTGGTCTTGTGTGTGTGTGTGTGTGTTCCATGATGTGGTGTCGCCAGTCAGAGACGTATGATGTTGTGATTTCTCAAACTTACGATGAAGTTTCCGGTCTTATTGGAGCAGGCGAACAGTCTGGGCGGGTGAGCGTCCATCTTGTCTTTGAGTCTTTGAGAGGTGCGGTACGCTGCCTGTCCTCCCAGAGCCTCCCAGAACTCACCTATGAAAAGAACGGATTCACTTCAGGTAAGTTTATTCGAATCAGTTTAAATGTAAACATCATAAATAGCACAGAGGGGAAAAACATATGAAGCTTCTGTTTGTTCTCCTAACTCCACTTTATGTTCTTAATGTCCACAAACTTCTTCTACTTGATTCAAGAAAGTTATTGATTATAGACAAATATAATAAAAATCTGTAAACAAGGAAATTCTATTGATACATATTATTATAAATTATTCCTGGAAGTTCTTGATTTGCTGAAAAATTCAAGACAATGAAAGAAAGTCTAAAAATCTAAAACAACAAAAAAGCAAAAAAAAGTTGTATGTTTTGTAATTTCTTGATATTTTTGTGAGACTTTTTAAAATTTTATATAATTTTCTAGAGTCGACTTAAAAGCCAAAAACTTGAATCTTTCAGAATTTCTTATCTACATTTTTTAGAATATTTTTGATTGATTCGTTTGTTTTCCCTCACAAATGGATTTTTTTGAACGTATTGTTTTCTCTTTGTGTTATTCTAAAGAAGTAGAAAGTTGGCATCTGCGGTGAAAGATCGATCTTATCATTCCACGCAGTTTATCAGCGTCTATTTTCACCAATCAGCTGGTTTCTTCGATCGGTTCTTTACGTTAAAATGTCGTCTGGGGTTTGGCTCACCGCTCTCTCCTCCCTCGGGCAGCTCGGACGCCGACACTCCCAGGATGCCGCACAGCTGCTGAGCGCCCTGTTTCTCTGTGTCGCTGGCACCCTGACCCACCCACATGAAGGTGTCTCCGGGCGTCACCAGGATAAAAGCGTCGTTGGCGTTCAGGTTGGAGGCCACAGCGTCCACCTAGACGGAGACGTAGATGCGGAGATCGTGTAGGTTAAAATATAAGGTCCTGCTACGCACATAAGATAAGTTTCACCGCCTTGCCATCTCAGACTTTACACAGTTATACAGAATCTAATCCAACTGCAAACACTGAAGATGTCCATGACGTCGTGCTCTTCTCGCTTACCTCCACGGCTCTCGTGTGTCCTGCAGAGTTGGAGCGAACCTGGAAGAGTCGAGTCTCTGCGGGAGCCGACTGACCTCCATCCCTGGACGTTCCTCCCGTGTACACCACCATGGGCTGCCCGCCGAACAGACTCATCAGATGGGCCGGCTCCTTACCTTGGACCACCCTGACCTGAAACGCAAACACACAAACGTTCAAACTCCAGTACGATCACGGCGTGAGGCTGTTTTAGTGATTCCCACAGCAAACCATGCAGCAAGTGTTGTGTTTTGAGGTTGTGAGTTACAGTCTATGACATAAAAGACAAACCCTCCCTCCTCCCTGTCCTATCACATCTCTGTGTCTCCTGAAAACATCTGCTCCAGTTATCCTGATGTCTGCAGCAGTCCCAGGTCCTAACACAAGATGGCAGCACTGAGCAAAGCCACATTTCCTCTAATTTTGGCTGCAGAGGTGAGGATCAGATTCCCTAAATTCCTCACAGCTCAGGTAGCAGAGAAGGAGTCCAGTCTTTGTTTAGCAGGTCAAAAGTGAGTCAAAAGTCAAGTTACAAGTCCTAACTTTGAGTTTTCAAGTCCCAGTGCACTGTACATCAACTTTAATGCCAAGAAAGTGTGCATGTATGTTTGTCTTTTTATGTCGAGTCATGTTTCAAGTCAGCAAATTTGTGGCTTGAGTTCAAGTCGAGTCTGAGTCCAAACCACTGATTTATATTTTATACTTTTATACTCATTAATATTCCACAAAATACAGAATGCATCCACATTTACATCTCACTCGCTTACTTAAGGATCGTACACACTGTGAGATTTTAGACTGTCGCAGGTAAAAGATAACAATCGTTAGTGAATTGTGATCAATCCCACACGGTGGTCCTACACGGCGGTAAAGACACATCCACCTACAGACGTTTACACGCAATCAATACTGCAAATATCTGTCCGGACTCCAATGAAGGCAAAAACACAATGAAATCACAAACATGGCCAGAATTAATCAGGTTCTGTCGCTACATCATTCTTTGTTGTTTGACATCATCATCAGGTTTCCATGCATTATCGTGCGTCCACGTGAGAAAGGTGAATTTTCACAAAACATGTATACAAAGTGACATCAGTCCTCCATTTTAAAAGGACATTTTAAAAGTGAGAGCAGGGAAACATCTGGAGAAATACACGTTAACGGCTGCAGATGTTGTCAAAATGCATGCAAGCAAACAGATTTATCACACACACACACACGCGCGCACACACACACACAGGCCGACATGCTGCAGCACAGCACACAACATGAACATGAACAGGAAGGCTGCACGTGCCAAATGATGACACACACACACACACAGAGTCTGAAGTGAAAGTGCAGAGCAGAGACATCAGAGAGAAGATGATTACATCATCCGCCATGCTTGATGTTAAAGGGTGATTCCACCTATTTGACGCATCTAAATCAGTGTGTCAGTCATGGGGAGCAGTGATCAGTGCGTAGAGGCTTTGTGGACGTTTCAATCAATCAATTAATCCATCAATTAATTAAATTTCAGTTACATAGCACTTACATACGTTGGTTGATTAATGAAAAACTATCAGGTAAAAAGAAGAACTTTACGTAAAAAGACCATTAAAAAATTTAAATTAGGAAATTAAAATCATGAAATTTGAAACAAATAACTAAAAAGATCAATAAAAACAAAAATAAATAAAAATGGAATAAAGTGTTAATACCAGAACACTAAAGAATTTAATTAGGTGCATAAAACATTAAATAATAAGTCGTTAAAATTATATATACTCATGAATTTAGAGGGAAATTTAAAACAAACCTAAAAAATAAAGCGACATCATCTTCAGCACCGACACAAAATGACCTCTGTGATGTCACAGAGGTCATTTTGTTTGACTTTCCACTGCTGTTGTCCCGATGCTGTATTCTGCTCCACATGACCAACAAACTTCATTGAATGTGTAAAATGGCAGAGCGTGTTTATGTTCATGAGTAGTAGTTAGTACTCGTGATGTGTCACTGTTTACGTTGTACCTCACTAAGTGTTACTAGCTGGGTTTGCGTTGCCAGTTTTGCGCGTCGCATTACGTCCTCATATCTCTCCATGTTTCTCACCAACTGGAAATAAAACTCGACACGTAACCACTAATTCTCAAAATCTGTTTCCGTTACCGTTTTTGCGAATGAACTCTCTGTCGACTCGCCACTTAACCCACCTCAAGCCAGCGTAAAAACGTTTTTGCGATATTTTGAGGCGTGTTTCCATCACACATTGTTCAATTCGCAAATTCAAAATGCGCAAAACAAAAGTCAATGGAAACCCAGCTAGTGTGTGTGTGTGTGCTTAACTGTGTGTGTTGTCCTTTAAGGTGAATGGCAGCTCAGCCAAATGTGGAGCACCTGGGCCCCAGTGCACCCTGGGATATGTAAAGCCCAGGGATTAGTGGGGAGCTTTATTTGCCTGCACATGTAAACCCTACTTTACCTTTTGTGAGCTTTTTGTTTGTTTTTGACAAACAAACTTACAACCATTTCACAACATTTGACTTGTAGAACGTCTGGACCGAGCCGGACAAAAGCGTCATCTTTGTTTTTGGGATTTTCCTCACCGTTTTGCCACAATTTGCTGCCAACGGTGAGTGGGCGTGGCTCATTCTTCAAAAAAGTGCTGCATCTCATGAATGAATGAATCTATTGTAACCAAACTTTGTCCACATTTGTACTCACATCTGAGGCAAAAAAAGAAGAAGCGTAAGTCGACCTGATGGTGGCGCTATAACAACAACAGCGAGATTTTGTCAATAGCTTCTGAACCTGCCTCATGAGTGGAGCACCTCTAGTGTCAGATTTGATAAGACTGAGATATAAAAGACTGATGACGAAAATGTCACAGGCTCTGGACAAACTTGTGGGAGGAAGATGAGGAGGAGGAGGAGGGAAAATACCTGCGTGGTTATGGGAGCACCAACAACCTGAAGAGACAGGAGGGACGGAAACCGAGGAGGACAGAAGCAATGAGAGGAGGACAGATGTAAAGATCAGAGTGGAGGTTACAGCGCTGAGTAAGCCAGAGGACAGCAGAGACTTTCATTAATAAAAACAACACACACACACACCGCAGGATGAGTGTGTTTTACCTGCACAGGCCCGCCGCCGAGCTCTTCATCCAGCTGAGCGCCGAGGATGGCCGAGGCTCCGATCTCGTCCTGGCTGGAGTCTGCGCCTTGCCTGCAAAACACGCCAGCGGACGTATTCCCTCACGTTAATCAATGGCGGGGAACGCGATCGATCACACCGGATCGATCCATCTGTCGATCAGCAAGATTGCTGGAAAAGCTATGAACCGATTTTCACGACGCTTGGTGGGGACCCGTTGAAATTTTGGTGCCGGTTGGCCTGATGGTGGCGCTGTGATTACCACTTTTACATTTTGGCCTCTAACTTTTCAACTGTAAGTCAGAGAATCAAAGTTCATCCACATGGGCCACGCCCGTTTACAGTTTTTTTCTATCTCGTCCTACAATTTTAGCTCAATTGCCACAAAATCTTGCACGCAGAACGTCTGGACCAAGCCGGACAAAAGTTTAATCTTTGTTTTTTCATATTTCTCACCGTCTGCCAAAGTTAAGTGGGCGTGGCTCATTGTACAAAAAGTGTTGAATCTCATGAACGAATCGGTCTGCTGTAACCAAACTTGGTGGACATGTGACCTCACTGCTTATGCAACAAATGAGACATCGATCGACCTGAAGGTGGCGCTAACAGGTTATCTGCTAGACTATGATTGTGAACGGCTCAGTGTAAACGCGGGTCCTTGGCGATGAAATGAAGGTCGCTGCTGCTGAAGGTCGCTGAATCCTTACCACATGTAGATGATGTGTCCCTGCCGTCCTCCGTGGTGGTAGTTGTACAGGATAATGTAGCTGTCTCCTCCGTAGAACTGTCCGTGCGTGGATGGATCTACCAGAACCTTGTCTGCTCCCTCAATACGCCAAATCTGTCGGAGAGAGGAAGAGCGAGAACCAAAATGAATTCTTTCGTAATCTCCACGTGGAAACTAAAGGACCACGCGAGCACGTACTACCGTCCTCCTGTCCTCTCACCTGCTTCTCTCCAGTGCCGTCGTCCACCATGCCGTGCTGGGCGGCCATGGCGGCGGAGTCGTGGAGGGTGGCGGCGTCGAAGGGCACCTTTTCGATTTTGGCAATGCTGTTGGCGATGTAGGCCACGCCCAGGCCTTCTGTCTGGTCTTTGTCCCTCCAGTTTTTGAAGAACTGCTTGAATAGCGGCGTCTCGCCCATCTCCGGCAGGATCTGGACCTGCGTGTGCTTGGGATAATTCATCTTCTTGATGAACTCCTCCGCCGCCTTCATCGCCGTCTTTCGCTCGTCCATGTTGGCATCTTTGCCTGGGAAAAGAGGAAGTAAGGAATACTAAATAAACCAGGAAAGTTCAAACTCAGACGTGCGAGAAGTGAACATAAATCCTGTTACAGCCGTGAGTATCTAACACCATTAATTTGAACGATAAATGAAGGGAAAGGATCTCCTGTCCGCTGCTCTCACCCTTCCAGACGAAGATCTTTCCATCAGAGCCGTGGTCCAGAATGAAGCAGTCACCGGACTCCAAGGCACCCTGGGAGAACGGGTTCTCTGCTGCCACCAGGGCGATGGCCATGTCTCCACTGGCATTAGAAACCTGGAGTTTGAGTTCAAGAAGAATACAATCACTGCTCAAGTTCATCACTCAGAATCAATAAACCTGTAGCTGTCTGGCAGCATAGTAACACCGGTTACTTAGCAACAGGTGATTAAAAACAGCAGTGGCTGTGATGGAAAAATATCTGATTCAGTTTGCTCCAGTTCACTTAGCAAACGTTCAGGTGACAGTTGTGATGTTTGCATCTGGTCCTCCACCAGAATGTTTTCTGTGCCTAAATCAAGGCACTGCCATTTTGGATAATCACCAATGGATCAATACTTTATTACCAGCCCTGTTTGCGTTTGTGGTGTTCCGTCTTTCTTACTTTGTAGAGTTTGGCCCGCTGTCTGTTTGAAGCGTCGGCTTTGATGTCATCAGAGGCGCCGACGGGCAGATCTGGTTTGGGGCCCAAAACCTGAGGGCAGAATGAGGAGAACATCATGAGAACATGAGACTCGCACTGCAAAAACAGGAAGTCAAGGAAGTCTCAAGACCTCAGGGAAGGACTGTCGCTATCTTGAGTGATATCGCACTGCAATCCAGGAAACAACAAGAAAATTCCTCCACAATTGATTGTCAGTGATCCTTTTTAGATTCCACAGCATTCCCACAGCGTTCCCACAGCGTTCCCACAGCGTAACAAAGTAAAAATACTTTCATTACAGTACTCAAGTATGTTTTAGAAGAAGTTGTACTTCAGTTGAGTATTTATACTTTTGCAAATGATTACTTTTTCTTTGCTACACATCTAAAATAAAATATGTACTTTTACCCTGCTACTTTTGTCAAAACTATGAACTATTAGTATTAGAGCCACTGTTGCAAAAATAAATAAATATATTTAAAATAAAGATTTAGTACAGCTATTATCCAAATAATACTTTTGATACTTTGGTACTTAAATTAACATCAGAAGCTAAATGACTTTTACTCAAGTGAAAGGGTGAATTCTATCTCTCACAGTCATTTTTGGGTGAAATATCTCCTTTAACTGAAGGATGACTTCCAGGTCTCTATTCACCACAACTGTAATTAAATTCTCTTAAGTTTTGAAGCTTCATGAAGCTAAACGTGCATAAATGTTATTATTTTACTCATTTTGAGGTCAAATAGTGATTTGTTGTAGCAACGTTTTAATGATGAATTTCAGAAATATCATTAAGTCATTTTCACTTCATTCCACCGGCAGATTTGTTTTACTTGATGTCAAACAGAATCTTTACTGCAGTGTCATGGTTTACTTCATCAGCTGATCTCACCTCTAACATTTTCTCTCTCTCCATCCCTTCATCACAGACATAAACTCGGGCCCGCCCACTGCGCTCGTTGTCACGGATACCCTTGGCGACCTGTGTAGCCTTCAGCTTCTCGAAGCGGTTGCTCTGGGAGCCGCACCACTGGTAAATCTCCTGTAAGACAACAAGCGGAGCAGATTGAAACACAACATGTCGCATTCTGTATTTCAATATTTCCCACAATCCCCTTCTCTCTCTGTTTTGTTATCAGTTGACGACACCAAAGGGATTTTATAACCAGCATGGTTCACTAATTTACTGTCAAGCTCGGAACTTATCAATCAACCCTCACACAACAGCTGATTAAACTTAGTATATGTGTTAGCTTCTTTTAATATACCTTCCTAAGTGAAACCAATCAGATTACCTCAGAAAATTCTTCTATGGGGGTTGATTGATAAGTTCTGAGCCCAACACATAACAACAACAACAACAACAACAAACAAAGTGAACTTTTCTCATGAGTAATTCTACTGGATATGATGCTCTGAATGATGAAGATAAAGAGAAGATGATTCTCTTTCATACTGCTCCCATCATGCCTGTGTTGTCTCTGCTTTCATTCATTCATTGCTGTAGTAACTATCACACATAATTGTTATAAAGTCCTGCTCACATCACCCAGGTCCACAATGAAGCAGTCGCCCTGGTTGAAGCTGTCCCAGCTGACTTCCACCTCCGTTGCCCGGACGACACGACGGCCTTTGATCTGGAGTACTCTCTGCATAATGACCTCATTGGTGACGACGTGCTTGAACCCGGATGCAACACCGCCTTTCTACAGGATGAAGACAGAACCGAACTAGAACCAAACTATTCCAGATCCTGAAGGACAACATTCAGGTAATGGAATTAAAGTGCAACTTTGGTAATTAGAAAAGCTAGAAGACACTCAGAGAGCAGAAGCAGAGCATGAAATTTAACAGGTCATTGACCTGACATTTTTCAAATATGCAAAGCCTTGAAACAGTACTCGAGCCCGGTCGTACCATGTATCTGATTCCAGTCTTGAAGTAGCCCAGAAAGGTTTTGGACTCGTGTCCCTGGACCTCGCGGTACTGGATGGGTTTCCCTCCCAGGTAGTCGTCCATTTGGACGGTGAAGATGGCCGCTGAGCCGCTCTCATCCTGAGTGCACAAATCACCTGGAAACAAAGGAGCCAAGCACAGAATCCACATCAATCCGCTCCTTGTTTTGTACCATGCATCTGCCCAGAAAGACACATTTTCTATGGGGGAGCTCAGAGGACTCGATAATCAACCTGAGAGGACGAATCCCAGCAGATAACATTCTGTTTGTGTCGGTAAATGCTGTTTTTCAATGATCGATCCGTGATCAATCAAGCTGACAGAAAGCCCATAAAATCAATACAGTCAAAGCCACCTGACTCATCTTCCTCCTCCCTGTTTGATTGAACCTAAAGCTCAGTCAGACATCGCTTCTTCTCATTTCGAGAGCTTTGGGTTTTTGGCTGATGGGACAATTCAGCGTTAGTAATCCATACAGACTGAAGGTCTCTCTGTCCTTTACATCTGAGGTCATAAAGCGTTCAATCGTGACGGCTGCACTCACCCAGCCAGAAGTGGAGGTCGTACTGCAGGGCTCCCGAGCGTTGCTTGATGGTGTTGAGGATGAGGTAGGCGTCTCCTGTGTAGAAGCCTCCGTACAGGTTTTCTGGAACAGGCACCAGGTCAAAGTTCTCCACCCTCCACACCTGAAGGCCCGGCTGTTTCCCGGCCCGGTCAAACTCTGGGTGGTATGCCATCCTGCCTGCAGGGGATCAAGTGAGGTTTAATGTTTTACCGCTGGCTGAACGTACAGGCGTGGTCTCGTAGCAACGCGGCACTGTTTCACGTTCGCAGTAGGTCATCAAACACAGCTCAGATAAGAGTCCTCAGTCTGTGATAACACTTTAAAACTCAGACTATTTGTACTGTATTTGCTCTGGAAGACATGTAGCCACTCCCTAAGCCTGAGTTGTCGCCACGGTTACCAAGACAAAGTTTAGGGCTATAGTTAATAGTTAATATAATTAATGCAATCAGAGGTGAGTCATCAGTGCCCTGTGCTCAGGGTGTTTCCTCCACAGAGCAGGAGGTCCTGTGAGGCGTGACTCAGTCTGGCATAGGAAACAATGTATATGATCCCACATACATCCACTGCCACACATGATAATATTTGCATACATACAGAGGAGGAAGAAGCACTCAAATCAGTCACTACAGGGACAAAATACTCCTGCGTTCAAAACTGAACTTTAAGTACAAATATTAGTGGTAAAATCTCTCATAACTGTACTGAAAACAAGGCAAAGTCGAGTCAAATGTATTTACATTATGAAGCACGTTTAAAACCACAGACGTTGACCCAAAGCGCTGTTAAAATAGTTCTTAAAAAGGAAAAAACACCGAAGTAGACATGAAATAGCTAAAGTAAGAAATAACATGTTGTTAGCGGGTGTTAATCGCGTTTATTCCACGATGATCACTTGCTAACAACATGTTATTCCGCTCATTATAGTGCTACTTTGACTTAACTTTCACACAGTTCATTAATTTCAAATGGATTTATTATTATTTACAAGCTTTTGGTGAGAAAACGAGTCCCATTGTGTTAATCTACGCTAGCCTAGCAACTGCGCTGCTACGTAAACAATGACCGCAGTCCAACCTACTAGCTAGCTACATATTAGCAGCCTATTTAGAGTTACAGTTAATTTGCACATTTCCATTAACTGTGAAATGCGACACAGTGAACGGGACGACTTTTGGGATGTTGATGTTGACGTGTTGTTACTGAACCCGACGTTTCTTCAACGCTATGCAATGCAGGTTTGTAGCTAGCGAGGAATGCTAGTACCTCTTGGCGTAAAGATACAAAGTAGTTTGGTTTTGTGAAACAGCAGCAAACCGTCCGTCATCAAGTTCAGCCGCGATTATTGAGAAAATAATTGAGCACAGAATGCCGCAATTGATATTCATTCATCCGCACAGCTCAGAATCACGCACACACACTCGCAAACACTCACGTGCACACATTCTGCACACTTCAGTCATATCTGAAAGCACGAAGACGTGTGGCGCCTAACCAAGCGTGTGAAGAGGGTGTCTGCGTCGCCCCGGGTGACAGCCCCACTCGGGCTCTGCGTGGTGTGTGTGTGGATGCTCGAGATGGTTACGATGTGTGCTGAGCTGCTGAAACTCCCGTTTACCGCAC
>OMOW01112244.1:0-11588 GCA_900312555.1 Lamprogrammus exutus | reverse complement strand
CCCCTATTAATTATACCATTTATATTTAACTATTTATGACAAAACGAATTGAAGAACCTCCACACAAGTAGAAATAACTAACATTTGAAAATAACTTTGCCTCTCCCTTTGGTCTCCACATCTTCCGCCATATTGGATAAGAATTTTCTCCAAAGATCCGTAGCATTGCATTGTGGGACTGCTTCCTATTGATGTATCCGACCCTGACTATATTCTGTCAAAAAGGTATCTTCCTAAGCAGCATAGTTGTGGTGTCTAAGAAGTGGGACAGACTTCATTTCGGGGGTGGGCATATTATGAAATACTGGCTGTGGCCCAATACCTAATGAGCTGCCTACATAGTCAGCATTTTAAGTCATGCTATGCGCGCCCTCGACACGAAGGCTGTCCCAATTCTTAAACACCAGCAACATGATGTCGACTAAGATACCTAATTTTGACCGAATTTTAAGGCACAATCATATGCATCCTAAATCAACGAGGCTATTCCACAATGCAATGCGGCAGAGCATTGGTGAAATATTTGATCGAATATGGCGGACGCTATCGAGCCCGAAGCGAGCGGTGCAGTTATTTTCAAATGTAAGTTATTTCAACTATTGTGGAGTTTTTTGTCATAAATAATTAAATATAAATGGTACAGTTAGTAAGTGTGTTGTATAAATGCTCATCTCTCCATTTTTGGTGCATTGATCGTATTCCTAGGTTAGCATGTTAGCTTGTTATGTTGCCTTGGTCCATTGTTTCAAATGGGCTGGGCTAGCTAACAGTAACATGGAAATAGAATACTTACTTACTTATAATTACCAGGGTTATTAAAATAATCTACCAGCGTGGTTAATGGCACATATCTGTAAGCAAGTGGTTAGCGAGCTATTCGATTGTTTTCACAAACCAGACTCTTCTTTTATCACTCTTAGGGAGCAGACCTGTGGAAGCCTGCATTAGTACTCACGTTGGAAAGAGAGACTCTTTACTGGGGAGAGGAACTCTGCCTTGTGTGCTTGGAAATGAATGGAAATGAATTAAATGTTTTAAATGATAAACCACTGTTGACATCATCGTGTCCCTTTTTATGAATTATGTCTTGCTACTTTCCTACAAATAAACACGTGACACAATTACCATTACATAAGGTATGTGTAGCCAAAAAGAGAGAAAAGGATCAAAGTGGTGAAGCAGATGCTCTATTCTACCAAATTCTTCCACTCGTCACTGAAAATGTTCAAGAAATTCTTAATCTCCTGAAGATAAAACAGGCAAAACAAAACTGAAAATAGTAATTTCCAGAAAATTCTTTGATCATTTTAAATTGTCAAAAACATGGAGATAAATTTGAGACTGTTGATTTATTTTTCATGACTCAATGAAAAATAAAAAGGTATAATAATAAAAAAGATAAGTTGAGGCACCACTGAGTTAAATTGATGTTTTTACGTGCATCACAACTACCATGGCAGACAAATCTCTGTGTTTAGTCTTCAGCTACTTGTTACCTTATTTTATTTATTGTGACTCAGGTTCTGCTGTGCTAAATGATTTCTATACAATCATGCTGACTGCTAGAGTTGCTGTAGGATGCCAGAAGGGTAAAAAAGGAGGACTGCAGGTCATATTATGATTCCACGTGCAGATACTTCACAGTGTAGCAGTACCATTGAGCTCTCCAAGGGGAATCAGTGTGGGTCCTCTCAATACATTTTGTCACAATAATGAGCATTTCTAGTATTATCATTAGTCCAATAAAGTCACAGGGAGACTAGGGGACAAATTCTGGTGGAAACGAGTAAAATAGTGCTGCGGTCTTATGACTTCAAAATTACCGAAAAGTGGTGATTGATCTTTTATAATTCCAGAAAGTCTTCAGTTACAGACTTTTTTGTTGCACACAGACAGTCTATAAAGAGACACTTATGCGATCCGCTGTATTCCACACGTGCAAAAGCATTCAAATTCCAATTGCCCGTGCTCATTTACATCATCAGTGTTAGTAAATTCCACGCAAAATTTAAGACTTGTGGCAATGCAAAATTTAAGGTCCATGGCAAGGCTTTGTGGAGGATCTTGAAAATTTGACCCTTAGAGCTGAACTATTACAGCGACTTAGCTAACTACAACTATCATGTATGCATTATTTTTCCCACTAGAGATTTGACAACAAGGTGGGATGTCTGTAGCTTACATGGAATAAGTGGGAGGAATCCTTCTGGAAGTGAAGAGAACCTACGAATACTCAAAGTTTATACATTTTTAGGGTAAGGTTTATGGTTAGGCCTAGGGGAAGGGCTACGTAGCCTGAACTTACAGTAGTAACAGACTTGATTCCTGGCCTTCTGAAAGCATAAATGGACGATCACAAAATACAACATTGTCTTCATGCAAGAGGGAGGATGTGATGATGATGAACATTATGTTTCCTTATTTTTGCTTTCCCTCTCACAGCAGTGCTTCAAGCACATACAGACAAATGATGAAAGATAAGAAACCCAGAATTATTGTCTTTAATTGATGCTAGCAAACAAAGTGTCTGCTGTGTCATTTTAAAACATGCATCAGTAACTGTGGACACGTAATTAAAAGAACACAATGCAGAGAAAAGAGAAAAACTGAATAGTTGTCACACACTCAGATGGCTCTGGTAATGTCTATGTCAACATACAAATCATGTTGACAAGGTTATGACTTTATCAGAACTGATAACAGCTGAATGTGCGCTGGTAGGAAAATCATCTAAGCTTTAGCATGAATATGACTACTACTTCTACTGCTTATAATAATAAAAAAATAATAACTATGATTTTGTTTTCTCACAAAAAGTATAAATCTGTCATTTAGATTTTTTTTTTTTCAATCTGGTGAAATGTCATGTAGTTTAAGTATGTTTGTCTGTGGCCTTTTTAAATTTTATGAACAGTTTAAACATGAAGTCCCTCCTCCTGATTCATCGACAATTTATTGGTGTAGTTCCATTAACAATTCCTAATCTGCCTGACAACTTGATAGTTTGTGTTTGCATTATAAAAACTCGTTCAACCATATGGTGGAAATTTGATTGTTTGGTCACTTTGTTAGTGTAAACAGTACATACTCAAAACCCAAAAGTCAAAAGTCCAGTGTCTCCTCCATTTTCCTCTCCTTCATGAACCAGAGACTGAAGTGTTCTCCTTCACCCACCTGCTGTCCCAAACCTGCACGAAATGAGAACTCTCCTCCAGTGGAGGATCCATAGGTGCATTCTGAGTTCCTTTATCCTCACCTGAGCCATAAATCGGTCATCTTTATTCACGCTCCAATGCTCCTGTTTTTGTTATTTTGTCTTCATTTGTGAGTGGATTTGATCTCAAGAATGCATCCACACTGTACACATTAAATTTACACCTGGATACTGTGATATTGTGACAGAGAGCCATTCACAATGTGAGCCAGACCACAGACTGTACGTATGTGGCCTCTTTATACCCTGTGATAACATGCATCACACGTTACAATTTTTATCATGGTTAACAAGCATTTCTCAATGCTGAAGTCACTTTTTCAAAACTCTTTACAGTTTGCACAACATCATCATCTGTTGACTAAACCCTGGATCATTTTTCTTTGATTGGACACAAAATGCATTCAGTGCGGATACATTTTCATAGATTTTTAAAAAATGTGTTAAAAACTGAGTTACTGTAACTTGTCAAATTTCTACAGTAACAATATTTAAGTGAATATGAAATATGTAAATCTAAACAAAATAGATATAATACCATCAAATATAATTAGACCAAACACAGCTGATCCTCACTTTAGCTGAATATTTACAATAAAGGGACATCTTTGGACTGATTTTCTTTGTAAACATGGATCAAGCAGAAGATGTTGGCGGAAGAAGAGTGTCACGATAAGTGAGGACATCCTGGCTTGTGCTGGAAACCTTTCTGCGACAGCAGCAGAGTGGTGAAATGCCACTTTATCTCACACAACAATAAAGGCTGGCAAGTTTCTGCTGGCTCCCATGCAAATCCAGAAGAGATGGTGGGCTACAACTGTACTGTATATATAATAATAATAATTCCTCCAACATTAGACTATAGCACATCCTACAGAGTGAAAAGGTGTTACTCTTATTCAGCATGGCTCGGGAAGGTAGACCGGTCGTCTAGGGATTGGATTGGATTGGTTCCTGGTTCAATTCCGACTAGGGAACCTGTCGAAGTGTTGAGCAAGACACTGAACTCCTACCTGCTCCTAATGAGCAGGTTAGGGCCTTGCATGGCATGCCTCTGCCAAATTAGTTTAATATGAGACATAAGACCTATAGAGAGATGCTGTAATGTAAATGTGGCGTTACACGCTCTCAGCTGCTTTCAGTTATTCAGGATGATCAGACTGATGTTGAGTGGAGATATGTTGGGAGTTTGTAGATCTCTGTCTACTTTTGCTTAAAAACCCTAAAATGACAAATAATCAACAGGGATTGGATTGGATTGGTTCCTGGTTCGATTCCGACTAGGGAGCCTGTCGAAGTGTTGATGAGCAAGACACTGAAACCCTAACTGCTCCTGATCCTAAATGATGAAGGAAATTTGAGACACAATTCACCAAACAACAAACAGAACCGCTTATTAAAAGATTTATTTTATTCACAATAGAAGTGTAACAAATATAGTTTATTAAAAAGTTTGTTGCTCATTAATATCATTTTAATCCATACGCTCAGATTTTTATATAAATGTAGAGCAGCTTCTCTGCCAGAATGGAATATTTACATTTTCAATAATAACATTCACACAAAAACTAATTTCCCCACAAAATTAAAATATTGCATATAAACTCAAAGTAAACTATGTGCAATGGAATGATTATCAGCAATATTTTGTACAGAAACATTTCTGAGGTTGGTTTCACACACATATCTTTAAAGGGAAATGCCAACTATTTCCAAGAATTTACAGAATTTCACTCCCAGGATATTTAAATCTTTTGAGCATTGATCACTCTAGAATAAAACTAATGATGTCACTGTGATGTAAAATAAGAGACTGCTGAGTAAAAGAGCAAAAATGTAGACCGAATTGTCCTGAGATGCAAGAAAACAAGTAAATTCCTGAAAGTGGGAGGCATTCCCCTTAAATATTCACTAATAGAAAGGCATTGGAACGCAAACAGATCCTCAACACAATTAGAAAGTCACCAAAGAAAATTTTTTTGGAGAAAAAAAAACTCAGTTAAAAACCAGCAGAATCAACTAAAAAGACTGGTTCCTGTCACAAACATGTCCAGAGTCTCACACTGGATTTTTGATGAGAAAAGCACGCGTGAAAAACCAAATACATTCTGGATTCCCACGTGTTCCGGAAGTGAAGAGACCAGATCAACGTGAAAATACAAAAGGAAAAACCAACACAATGGCACCTACAGGGATCATCCCCAACAGATTCCCAGAAGCATGGAAATTCAGATTACTTTGAAAATGTAGTAAAGCAGCCTTATAAGACTGAATTACAAGGAAAACAACTTGACGGACACTTATAAACCAATATACCCTTTAGCTACATTCACATTCCAGACCTTAATGCTCAATTAGGATTTTTTGTCAGATTCTATCTTTTTGTTTGAACAGTTTGTGAACCTAATACGTTGATAAGTGACTTTTATCGGATACCTGCACAGCACTGCACTTAAAGGTCACACATGCACATATCTAACACAAAACATGATCCCTTTGCGCTCATGAGCAACACAAATGACGCAAACTGCTTGGTTGTGATAAATTCCCTCCAGCTAAGCTCAGATAGAAGCTCTGACAAATCTACAATCTCCTCGTCTCTCCACCGACACACATTACTGTTGTACCTGTCCTCCATGTTTATTTTTACCAAGCTGTGAGATGCTGAAAGATGATGACGATATGAAGCCTGACAGACGAGTGAGAGGTTTAAAAAACACGAAAAGTCTGAGCTGAGTGTTATCATAGCAGCTGCACAACTAGAGATCAGATTTGAATTAGATATCTGATATGAAAAAAAAAAAAAATCGGATTTGTTTTGTCCACACTGGTCAGAAAGAAAAATCAGATCTGTGTCACATGAAGGGAAACAAAAAATGTGATTTGGGACACTTCAGCCTATACATGAACGTAGCATTAAAATTCCCAACATGTGGAGGATAAGTGTCAACCGATGCCCTCTAGTGGCACACTGCTACAACATAAGCATATTTATTTTAATTTCTACCGACCGAATTCTGGCTTTTGAAATGTATATATTTGTAGTAGACTTTTTATATTTGTATTTACTGTATACAGATGTATGCAGTGCTACGAAACCAGAGAGTTTTAGCAGTGGAACGTTTTCTGCTACAGAGGGTTAAATGAAACAGTGGAGGAACTGTTTACCAAAACACACAGAACTACGTCGCTCTGGGTTCCACTAAAGGCCATAAACCAACACACCCAACTAATGTGGAAGCAGAAGTCTGAATGGTGTATTGCAATTCAAACAATCTGAGTGTATTGTGAGTGTACTACATGTATATCTGCAATTCCAGGACACGTTTCTGTCAGTATGCCCGTGTATCTTATCTTCGCCTCTGCTGTATTCATAAAGCAGCTTCAGTGTCTCAACACAAACATGGATCATGATGTAGAATCACGTTAGAAAGTCACGATATGCTACTTAGCATTTCGTCAAACCAAAATAATCAACGTTTATTTGCAGCGTTTGACTGTGTTGTTGTGTGTGAAGGTTTAAAAAGGCTCATCACTCCTACTAAATACATTTTCTCTGCTCCAACATTTTGTGCTTTCAGAGATCAAGGAAAAACTAATTAAAACACATCAACATAGACGTGTGAACAAAGACAAAGGCATATAAAAAAATCTTCACATTGATCATACATTCATATAGTTCCTATCCTCCAGAAATGTTTGACCCCCAGGTGCTTTCTTTGGCCTGTTTTTCAAGCATGACACACACATATTCTGCTTTATGTTACTTTCCCTCATTGTTTATTATGGAATATATCAGAAGTTTGCGTTGAACATCTTCAAAGTGTCAAAGGTTGAGTCTAACGGCTATAGAAATGCATCCAGTAGGACAAACCCATCACTCCTGAGCTGCCCTGAAAGCTTCATTTTGATTGGTCCTTTACTTCTATAACATGTGTACATCAACAAAACACACCAGATTACAAACCCACAAAGTACGAGTGTTTGGCCAGTATCTGCATTTCACAGTTTGAGGGAGCTGCCTGCTCAGGCCTTACACAGCTGGCCAGTCACAGCAGAGGAGGTGCTTAAAGAGACAGGACCTAAACCGGTCTGTTTCCACTCACTGTGCACATCAGTGTTGTAGCAAGGGAGAGGTAAGTGTGAATCAGAGTTTTTTCCACATTTAAGTATTGATAAGGATTCAAAAAAGATCTGTAAATGATACTAATGACACTGAAACTGCGTATGTCCCATTTAAGTGATCCTCTGGCCATTCTACAAAATTTAATGATCACTTTCCCAGAAATCGGGTGCAATGCGGAGCAACTGGCTGATTGTTCAGTCTTTAAATACCTCACAGAGGTACACACACCCTTTTTCCTGGCACCATGAGAGGAACATGTTTGAGATGTAATTTAACTACGTAATGCAAGTTAATCCTTTCTGCTTTCATGGATAAAAGTAAAATTCTAAATTTCTTTGTAACTCGAATTATAACTATGCATTTGTTGTGGTTTTGGGTAGACTCACATTGTGATAAATGCACCTTTTAATTCAATTTAAATCATGGTTCAAATGAGACTCAACCATATTGTTATGAAATCTCCTTTGTGTACTCTGTAGAGACAATACCTGTCCAACAATCCACCACTCAAACTGTTTCAGTTGGATTCAATAAGTGAAAACTGAAGAAACTTGTGCTCATTGTGCCTAACATGCACTGCCATTAACACCGTTCTATTAGGGGAACCACAACATATGTTTAGCTTTTATTGTGGCGTGTATAACTTCTATAAGCTGTTGGAGAAATAGCCCAGTGTTCCAACAGGGTCCATTCAAAGGCCTATGCACCTTGTAAGTGAGGCTAAATATTTCCAAAATTGCCCCCAACTTACAAAAAAACAATGTCAGTGACCTAGTTTGGACACAATCCCCAAAAATCATTTCATTTTGTATAATCGCAAGAGTATCACTTAAATAAATATCTATTTAACATTGTTAAATTTAAAGTCCGTCCTCTGTATAGTGCAAATGACTGGTAGCTTCACACCTGTGGCATAGTGTAATTGGAATACAGTATATCTGTATCAGATTTCCCATCAAATCCAATCCAGTGGCCGTTCTCCTGTGTTGCCAGTAATTACACTCATCCAAAACCTCAAAACTGTGATGATAAATCATTGATGTTTAATATCAGATTTACTGTTTCTTTGAATCTCACACTGTTATCATAATGCTGGGGTTTGTCAGATGAAATGCATTATTGCCCTAAACCAGTTGTGCGGGTGTGTGTGTGTGTGTGTATACAGTATATGGCTCACTCTGTACTTCTTATCTTACGCCACCTGGGGGTCAACTCCTGAATCCTCAAAGTCATATTTGTACAACTATAGAATAAATTAACACATCACCAAAATCAACCATTGATCACATGGATAATAAATGCCTCTAAACCAACTCTAACTAAACCAAACACAGATAAACACACAGACATCATTGTGTGTACGGTGATATAAAGAAACTCACAGCGAGGTCTACAACCTGATTCTACATCTGTTTGTAAAGATGGGGACCACATTTTATCTGGAGAAGAGCTCAAACAGAATCATCATCACTCCTCAATCAATACATCCAGATTCATTACAGACTCTTACAACTGAACAGCATGATCACATCACAGCCATGAGTTTTTGCTCATCCACAGACATGGCTCACACATAGTGCATGTGTTTCTATAGTATATTCGTCTATATTCAGATGTATTATATTGGAGGGACAGTGTGACATTTTGGAAAAAACAATCAGTATCATTTTCAAGTCCAGGATGTGATTAGAACAAAAAACTGGAAGCTTAAGAAAGCTGCTAGGGTAGCTGAGAGATTCTCAATCCACAGTACACAGCTAGTAAGGCCAGCAATACACTTGACTGGAACTATGCAAAAGCAAGATGGCTGTCATGTGCAATGTGCATTCATTTGAGGTGTTGGTTGCGCTACAAATTCCTACAGAAACACCTACAGAAATTGGGGGGGCAACAGAGACAACCAGAAAAATGTCTGAAAGTCTCCCCATCCATTCTATGTCTCAGGCCCACTGAGAGACAAAAATGCCTGCTAGAAGAGTTGATGTGTGACTTAGCTGCAGAGTCCACCAGGTGAGGAAATGTGTGTGGAAATGGCTTACTCCAATTCTGACTTCTACATGATTGAAAAAATTGTTATGTTACTGAGAGTAATCGAAGTTTTAACATGCACGTAAATATGCTGACTGTTACTTTGTTAATATCAAAAGTAATTTTTAAGACGTTCTGGAGCTGACCAGGAATGATGTTTTGGCTCTCACTTTGCCCTCTAGTTGATATGGTGGTGGTATGTATTCCTCCATAATGAAGTAAAGTATGCAAGCGAGTATGTGAGCAGTATTGTTCACATGGCAAGTGTGTGCTATTGTGTATATAGTCAAAATGGAAAATAATCCTGGCCTTAGTCTAAGCTCAACCAAAGCCTAATGCCTTTTTGCATATATTTGTCACTACTACATGTAAACAAAAATGCTTTGGAATAGGTGGAGGATGTCCTCGTTTACTGTTGACCAAGCTAATGTTGGCTAGCTGTTTCCCACTGCTTCCAGTCTTTGTGCTAAGCCAGGCCAAACATGTCTGGGACCAATTTCTGTACCAAACACACAGCAAAGTGAAAGTGAAGTGAAAGTGAAAGTGAAAGTGTGTCTCCCTACACCTGCCAAACCAAAGCATTCAGGTGTGCTTCCCAAATGGTTGGACTGTCCATTCAAAGACTGCTTTAAGAGTGCTGCTGGGTTAAATACCTGTAGCCCTGATAGCTCTGTGATAGCTCCTCATTAGGACCCAGAAAAAAAACCTCACGCTGTGGTTTATGCCGCCGTTCAACCCTGCCAATTCCACTCAGCATGTCAAGCAGCTAAAATAAATGAATCCTAACAAAGCAATATGGCCATGCTGTTACTGACTGGATATTTTAATAACCTGACATCTGACACATCTCCGACTGACACCAAAGCCTGTTTCAAGCCCATTATGTGTGAGCAGGATTATTAGGTGAGCCGAGCGTGGTCAGTAGACATCTGACTGTGTCATACAGTTTCATTTCCATTCGAAAAACTATTAACATCTCAGTCACATAAATCAAGAGCTGAGCTTTAACACAGAAAACTCAAAATGATTGAAGTTCACTTTGAGCAAGTGTTACCATCTACCATGAGTATAGAAAAGGTGAAACCTTATTATCCGTCTTCAGGTGATTTTAATTTCATAATGATTACTTATTTTTATACAAACTAAGGATATAATGTCCTCTCTTACGAAACCACTGGACGTCAAAAGTAAGTAATTTTTTAACTCTTACATACTGTCTGGATCTAATCTGTCCAGGTTTGATATTTGCGAGCAGTAGAAACACCCCAAATTACTTTCTGTGAAGCTTCTCGTAAAAACTGAAATATTTCTTAATTGTAGAATTTTGTACAACTACTTCAAATGTTTGCACGAGAGCCTGTTCTGGGACCTGTATTTACTGAAATTCAACATTGGAAATTGGGAATACCAATTGTTTACTATAATGGATATAATGAAGTGTTAAATAAAATAAAATATGAAACCCTGCTTTCAGAAACACTAATTAAAAAGTAATTATCCATTTATTAAAATTAGGCATAGAGATCATTTATGAGGAGATTCTCAGTCTTAGTCAGAAATATCCATACTATGAAGTGATAGAAAATAGAAGGGTTAAACTAAAAAACAAGGCTTCTTTACCCTATTTTGGTAAACTGACATTGAACATTGGTTTTCAGCGAAAAGCAAGGGTTTACAGTGCGTTTATGATCAGGGATGATTACATGCTTGATTTTTACAGACGTCTGATCTAGAAGTAAGCGGAAGCTTTCACCACTAGATGTCAGTGTGGTATAACTGGTCTTGGCTCAAAAGTGACAGCAACATGATGCTGCTGAAACAGCAGGACTAGCATGAGTAAGAATGAGTCTGTTCTAGCGTTGAACATATTCATCGACAATTCAATGTTTGGTTTGGAAGGCTTTGGATCATCAGCCAGACCTGGCGTTGATTGTCTGGTCCCCTGCTAAAAAACAGCAGGAGCTGATTTTCACCAACTCTTAAAATATCATGAGAAATAAGGAATTGTCTTTAAATCCGTCTCGTTGTGGTGTATTACTCATCTTTAGTTAAAGCTCTAAGACTATTTAAGACTCTTCTCTTTTGTGTGTGTGAGATGCTTCTCCCTTGGATTCCTGTTTCTCAACAGTGAAGGCACTAGATAGAAGTCTAAAGTTGATTTCATCCGGTTACACTGCTAGGTGGCATCAGACAGATTTACTGTAAAATCCCTGTGACAGA
>OMOW01112242.1:0-18759 GCA_900312555.1 Lamprogrammus exutus | reverse complement strand
TCAATTAATGTTAGAGACACTTCGGTGACCAGAAAGAGCTCTTCTGTGTTGAAACCTTGATTTTAATACCACGAATTAAGCCGCCGTCTGTAAGATTTCCTCCCTACAAATAGCTGAACGTCTCTTTTCCTAATGCTGTTCAAAACTTAAAAGAAAAATTGCAGCAAAAGATAAAAAGAGGCAGAGGAAAACTTAGAACAAGTTAAGACAAAACACACTATAAATATGCTACTTATAATGCTCATTATGAGTGCCATCTCAGGCGTGGTGGGAGTCGGCGCTGACCTTGGTATCCCGTTTGAATATTGTTTTAATGCCGCGGCTGGTAATTGAAGATGCAACGCAAACACCGGACTCTTTTTCAAAGGGAAACTTATTTTCCCAGGCAATGGAAATGCAAACAATCGTGCCGCGCATTTGTTTTTAACCCCACCTCGTAATTGCATCCAAGACACTAATTAAAATATGGATTTAAAAATAAGTCTCTAGGATTTCACCTATTACTAAATTAAAGTTTTCATCACCCTCAGTGTGTTTTCTTTTGCTTCTGACGCAAACATGGAATTCTCGTTGTGTTTTCCTACAATGGTATGTGCAATATTCCTGTTAGATTATGCATTTAATTTGAATATGAAATGTATCTGTAATGAGCTTAACAAAAAAATCTAAGTAAAATAAACACAACTTTTTTTTTAATTGGGAAAGAAAACACTTCGAGAATCATTGTCATATATTGTATGTGTATGTCAGATCTAAACAGCTAAAACATGTATTTGCGTTACATACAGTATATGGCTGTATCCAGTAAACTGCAGTCCACTAGGAGAGATGGGCGTAGTTTTAGATTGCGTGTGATGTGAGACACAGCCGACTCTGAATGAGGACCTCGAGGGAATACGGTTCCTGCTTTCTCAAACAATCCAAAATGAAAAACATTTCCCGCTATAATCTGACCGGTGAGAGGTTTGCCGGGTGTGTGTGTGTGTGTGTGAGCGAGAGAGCGAGAGAGCGAGAGAGCGCGAGAGAGAGAGACAGTTCCTGCACGTGTCCCTGTGTGTGTCTTTATGTATGTGTGTACAGTGTGAGTGTGGGTGGCAAAAGGCTGGGCTCGGGCCACTGTGCTGATACAGGCCATTTAAATAAAAATGTACTTCTTAAAAACTTCTCCTTTCCTTTTACTACTGAAAAATGGAAATATTTAATTGATTATTAAATGGTCTAAAGGAAACTTCGTCAAGTACCAGTATTTGTGTACAAAAATTAGAATTAATAATAGTGTATGATGTGTAATACCCCAATAATATATTACACAAATCCAATTTGCTTATGACTTCACTGATAGTTTTTTGGCAGTTAATTGTTTATCATGAGCTTTCTTACTTCACCACTGCTGAATATAAAGTATGTGAAACCTGTAATAAAAGGCACATTTCTGAATATCCAATGTCTTGTTTTGTTGGTCGTTTGTTTATGGCAGCGAGCACATTTCACTCGTCACTGAATAGTTGTAGTGGGTCGCTGTGCCTGAAACAGCTGGAAACCATAAAAAAATTCTATTGGTGCTGCATGTCAGTGGATCCTTTTATTGGCCCATGATCTAAATGTCATTTTCAAATGTTTTACGCGCTATTTACATGTAGTCTTAGAGGAATCTTTGTTGTTTTCAAGCATGAAATTGGTTATATTTGAAATATACTAATTGTTCTCTAAAATATTTGTATCAGTACAGTAAGAGTATCAGTATCAGCATGGAGAAATCAGCTGAGCCTACAGTATGTAACACGCTCCAGCAGGAAAAGAGGGAGGAAGTGGAAAAGGAGAGGAAAGCGGTGATGTGGCTTTGATTGGAATGGCTGTGTGTGTGTGGGTACAGATGAGTGGACTGGCCACCTGACTGGGGAAACTGGATCAAAACACTGCCGGTTTTGTTTCCTCTGCCAAATGAGAAATTAAAATAACATCTACCCACACACATATCTCCCTGTAGGGCCTCGAGGGTAGCGATGACATCAAGACACAGATAACTGTCTAGTAATACTTGTGAGGACATTCCATTAATCGCTTCCAAAATATTCTACCCTTTTCTAACTGATCACAGTGACTTTAATCTTAATTCAAATCCTCACTAGATTACATGAATGAAGGCAAATATACATAGCACAACCAGTTGTTTAGCCATTTGTACAAAGCTTTTGTGTGCATGTGTGTGTGTGTGTGTGTGTGTGGTGATGTACAGTAAGGGAGCCAGGAAATATTTTTTGTCCAACTCATGAAGTTTTCTTGGACTCTAAAACGGACGTAGAGATACGTTTATTGGACAATAGTTAAACGGTGTGCTAGTGTGGCGTGATTGCAGTCTTTTATTTTTTATATACACATATGCTGCACAGCCAATGGCCCTATGGGGACAAATAAAGTTGAATTGGAACTTGATTATAGCTGTGACTTGTTGGGATTTATATATGTTAGTCGAGAGAGCCTTCATTCATTTTTGCACATAATAAAGAATTCTGAAATTCAACTATTTTATTTTGTGTCTTTTATTCATGGACATTTGTGCGGTGTACTTGCTGTTTCATGGTCTTGACCTCACCACAAATTATAAAATAGATTAGAAATAGAGTAACTACATTTTTAAATATATTAAAGTAACTAAAAAAATATTAAAATAGAGTGTGTGTTTATGGGTTTGTATGTTATAAGGATGTTTTCAATTAATGCTGCAGATTACAGCTTTTTTGGCTAGAATATTCATAGTCTGTGAATTTGCACAATTTTAGGCCAAAACTGACAACAATTCTCTCTATTCATTGCCTGAAGAAAAAAACCAAAACATATTATTACTACATTTGAAGGAAGAATTATTTCACATTTCAAGCAATTAAATGAAGGAATAAATACACAACAATAATAAAATTCCATCTCAAATCGTACAGTTTTTCTGCAGGTTGTGGGTAGAGGGAAACCACTGAAGGTGGTTGATGTAACCGGCTGGTATCTGGAAATTTAATACAAGCATAATATCATCCTGTTACATCGGTCTGAGCGTGTAGCCCTAACCCTGACAGTGCTAATGCAATGCTTTTTTTCATTCATTTAAACTGGGAGTACAAGCGCTAACTCTGGCAGTGTGGATATAATTTCCTGCATTTATTGATCTATATATACGGCAACAACAAAAAAAACACAAAAAAAAACAGACACATACAACTACTCAATCAGTCAAAGCATTACTTACACACACAACAAATCTCCCATACGGCAAAAATCAATAAGCAGAAAAACACTATATTGATCATATCTATATCTTGGATATACTCTGATGTCATACTCCACTGGCCAAGAGGAACTTGATGTGTGTGTGTGTGTGTAGCTTTATTCGTATGAATGATAACAATATTCATATGCACAATTCCATAAAGCCTTAAGCTATATTAAGCCTATGCGTTGAATAAAAAGCTACTTTTCCAGTAGATCTTCTTCTGCGTTATCGGGTGTCTAATATGGCCTTTGGATGGTCTGGTATGAATCTGAGCATTGATTGAATTCCCACTTTTGAGAACAGAAAACTTCTAATGGAAATTAAGACACCAAAGTGCAAAACAAAATACATTTAAGTCAGATAGAAACCTATAAGGCAGCTGTATTTTCACAATGAGCTTTTTAAAAATGTGCCTGCTGATACCAATGAGTGACACTTTTAACACTTTTCTACTGAAATAACCAACTATTGCTCAAATAATTCTTCATAGACATAAGTTTCTTTTTCAGTCAGCTTCAAACTAAATTTCACTGAATGCCTGTAAAATGTCATTGCCACTCGCCCGTTCATTTCATAAGAAAAGCAAAAAACATAGTTGTCATAAAAGACCTTAATGTGATATGAATGAAATGGCTCAAATAAATTCTCTCATTGATTTCTCCATATTTCCACGCTGTTATGACAAGGCACAGGGCTGAAATGCCACTGCCCTCCACAGGCTGAAAACCGCCATGACAGAAGAAATGTTCTTCCCTTTGAAGGTAGCAAAACCAAGTGCAGGGACTCATTCTCACTCTCAACAACTTGTAGAGACGATCTTTACCCTAACATTTTCTTTCCGACTCCCTAACTTCCTTCACCTCTCCACTTTGTCCCCCCACCTGCTCTGTCTCCCTCAGCTGCTCAAAGTTATTGATAGTTTGAAGTTATGGGCTAATAATAAGATGGACACTGCATGGCCAGGAGCATATTATACCCACGTAATGGATAGTGCGGGGGGTTTGAATGACATTGCCCAGAGATTGGATGACGGAGGGTGGAGCGATTTATGGGCTACCCAAATACACCCCCTCCTTACCTCCTACACATAAACACACACACACCATCCCGTGCTATTTATTTCTAGCTTGATAAGGAAGCAGATGAGGCGTGTCTGTATTTATGGTGAAGCTGTTCATAAAAACTACTAGCTGAGAGGAAGTTAGAGTTGACTTGGGCGAGCAGCACGGAAACTCAAACTCACTTTTCCTATACTGTGCAAACCATGCACTTTGGGTGCTGAAAAGTTTTCCAAATAAAATACCTTAAGAACCCAATGAGGTAACATCGAAGATATATGGATACTGAGGAGTTATTTTTTCTCTTCCTGATAAATATAATTTCAGCAAATGTGTTTTTTATGCAATGTGCCAACTGGTGTATTACCCATTTCTACAATAAACTGAGTTATACATGAAAATCAAAATTGTACTGCATATACTGTATGAAAATACAAATTCAAACTTGAAGGGCAAACCCCAACCAAGGCCAAACAAGCCTAGACAAAATTAGTCTTAATATACTGGTGTAAAGACAAAGAGACAACTATAAGAATAATAGGATGTAATTGCTTTATTTGTCTCTTGATTGGCACTAAAATGTATTTCTTCCCTGCTCCGCCCTTCCACAAAGTTTCTATAAAAAGAATCAGAATAGGACTTTCTGAGATAGCCTGATAACAATCTAACAAAGGCAAAAACTTCCTCAGCCAATTTAATAAGGTGCTTCACAATTTCCAAAGGATCAGATGAGATCTCGCTCCATCAAGACCATACATACAGTAGCTTAAATGTCTTAATCTATGTTACTTTAATGTGGTGATACACACCAAATTCTCCTTTCATTCCATCAGAGCTTCATCTGCCATCAATTAAATGGGACCCAAATAAAAAACAAAAACAAATACACTAGTTCTGAATGTCACGTGTTTCTTTCAGGATGCTCATAATGGCCTGTTTAGGTCTCTATTAAAAGAAATACCAGCAGAGGCACTTCAGACAATGTGGTCAACATGGAAGAAGAGGTGGAGGAGTGAGGGAGGGAGCGAGGGAGCGAGGGAGTGCAATGAAAAAGGCTTGTCAACATTATCTGTTTTATTGATTTAACAGTAAAAGCCTTGCCACTTAAGCTTTATGTTGCTTTGGCTGGCCCCATTGAAAATACAACGGCCTGGAAATAAAAAACGATTTCCTAAAAAACTATGAGTGTTTTTTATTTGTTTATTTATTTATTTTTTACCACCCGCCTACCACCTCAGGTTTTGCATGTGTCGTCGTTAAGGATTCACACATTTCATCATCTTTATGAGTGGTCGTTACAGTGGACCAGTGCTCAACAGTGCTCTGCCTCCTCCCGACGGGATCGACGGCATTGAGGGAGGCAAAAATGTCTGCTGCACGTCAACAGCGCTCTGCTGCAATGCAGGCCTAATTAACCGATAAGGAGGATCATTACAGAAAATAAAAAACCTATTCTAACTCCTTTGCTGTTCAATTTCTACATTCAATTTGTGTGTCAACGCAGAAAATGTTATAATCAAACGTGCACTCTCAGTTGATGCAGCACTAATTACCTTGATGTTACAGTGACTGTGGAACATAACATCATTTCTTCCTTTCTCCAGCACTTCTCTATCACAGTTTTCCTATAGAGTCATAGTGGTTGCTTTTTAAGTTCACTGACTGGGCCGAAAATGTTAATGTGACATATACTGTATCTCCCTCTTGCATGAAAGACCACAGAATACTTCAAAAGACATACGATGAAACTAGCAAAGAACAGACTGGTGTTCTTTCCTAGTTTCATACCCGAGATTTAACAACAAGGTGGGCAGTCTAGAAGTCTGTACCCAATACAGAAGAAGTAGGGGGAACCCTTTCCGGAAGTGAGCAAAACTTACAAATACTCAAAGTTTACACATTTTTGGGATAAGAGTTAAGGTTGGGGTTAGGGATATGTAGCCCAAACTTACAACTATACAGCCATATTCATGATAAAAAACAGAGACAGACATAAAACATTCTGGTGTCATATGATAGTGGCTAACCAGTCACATCCTTGTTGTCGAATCTCAGGTTTTTTCAATACCACTCCATGCCAGTAGGGGCACAGAATGGCGATAAAAACGAAGGCAAAGAGGACGGAGACGGGGATGATACATTTCTCCTCTAAATCAGAGCAGGAGGCCAGAAGGAGAAATTTCCGTTCATTCGACAAACGTAGAGTTTAGACATGTTGCTCCTACAGCAGAGGAAGTACTGAATGAACCAAAACAACAGTTGGTGCCATATATTATTTCAACCAATTACGTCCAGCTGGAGGTGGTAGACGTAGAAAAAGGTAAAATGCTGAATTTATCTTGGGGACCTTGCACAAAGAACATCAAAAGAGCAAAGATGTGTTTTTGCCCTGAAAGTTCCACTTCATTGAATTTTACTTCACTACTTCGCTACATTTCTGAATGGGTTTCATGACCACTGGTTTTAGGAGTCTTGTTTACACTCCTTGTGAATAATCAGTCAGAGTTATAACTTAACGGTACAATAAGAGTTATAACTTCACACATTTGGAGTTCACTTAAGAACAATGATGTGGAAATAATCCATACAAAATCCTGAAACTAGAGGAGGAAAGGGAAAAGTTCCAGGAAAAGAACCTAACAAGAGGACACACACACACGGCTGTAGAAACTCAGCCTTGCAGCAAATTCATCACTTTTGAACACAGGGGACTGTGGACGATGGAAAAGCTAAATAAAGGTCTGGGGAAAAATAACCTGCAGTACAATTAAAAAAGATCAAAGACAGAGCCCAGGACTTTTCCTTTGTGCTCCTGAGCCACTGTACATTGACACTTTGTGACTCATCGGCTGAGCAGCTCGCCGTGATTTCCGTATGCTGGCATCAAATAAACACAACACTTCCTCACCTTCCTTCATTAAAAAGCTGGGATTTGAGATATATTCCCATGCTTCAGGTACAACGCCCAGTGTAGAATCCTACAGAATGGATCACTGATAACTGAATGGGCTCCTGTCTTGATTCCACCAGCATTTGAAAACCACGACTTTTAATCCCTCTGTCACCACATGTATTATTTAACTATTGGGAGGACACAAAAAACACACAAACAAATAAACAAGGTAAGCTGTGCCGTGGGCCAGCAGCAGCTGTGCAGGAAGATAAATCTCGCTCCACTTCACCTTGTACAGGCATACTGGTACAGGCGTACTGGTAGCGAGGCTGCTAGCGGTCAGTGTGTCTGCCTCTAAACCCCCGAGGCTGGGGGTTTGATCCCAGCTTGGGGTGAGATCGGTTACATATAGATAAACAAGTGGATGGAAATACCAAGAGAGGTAGGGAGACAGACATGCGGTATGCCGTGACAGACAGTAGGTGAAACAGAATAAAAATCCTCCTGATTTAAAGATGTTAAGCAGTGCCATCCAATAATAAGAGCCCAGAAGACATTCTGTATTAATTACTGACATGGTTACACGGAAAAATATATATAATTAGATGTGAGGGGGAAACAGAAACTATTTATGGCAACCGAGGGTTCTCACTTAATGATCAGACTGCAACAAAAACCTCTATTGATTTTCTCCTTAAATATACAGCTCAATTAAAGATACAACTGATTAAGAGATGGCCACAAATCACAGCTGCAGCTCTGGACATGCCGGGGAAGCTGGGTAATGCTGCAATCAAAGAATTACTTGATTTCATCCTCTCCTCTTCCTCACTGTAGTGTAGTGGGAAATTAAGCTACAAAGGAATTAATGTGTTTCCATGTGAAAACCAATGTTTCACATTCGGGTCCATTTTCAAATGGAGCTGTGAGGCACACATATAGTATCTCCTGCTTTATGTATAATGTTTAAATACATTTATGATATATAATGTATAAATAATAATATTCATCATCATCATTTTCAAGGTCGAACACCCCAGTTTATAAGATTTTGTGATTTGGTATCACCATAAAGCTTTTCATGATGTTTTTCAAATGAATGCAATTTAATTAAACGTCATTTATAAGTAAAGCAATACTTCAAATCCTCATCTCCTCTCGCCCTAAAAGGTGGCTGCTCAGTTGTCATTGGTTTTTGCCTTTGGTTGATCGGACATTTAGATGTGTTGGTGTGAAAATTTCACTATATTTGGGTCAAATTATGGGAGTTTGGAAGATACAAAGCAAACAAACGAACAGCACAGGAGTGAATTATGCTGCAGAGAAGGTTTTTTTTAAGACATTTGGAGTAGACTGTTAGATACCTTAATTGTTGCTGTTATAAAATAAATAAATAAATAAATATATCTATTGCTATTGGTCGACACACACAGAACGACAGACAGACAGATGGCTGTGATAGATAGATAGATAGATAGATAGATAGATAGATAGATAGATAGATATTTAGATATTTCCTATTATACTGGCATATTTAAGTACTGACAAAAGGAGATACAGCTGACACAAAATGACAGTAAATTATCATACCATACACTACAATCCAGCATAATCTGCAGCTTCCAGCAAAATAAATACATCATCTTGGCCACAAAAAACTTTCCCTCTCTCAATCATGCAATTTTTCTCTGAAATACATTTTTGCTGAGTACTCCTAGCTTTGAGAGGCTGTTATAGCATACTTACAAAGACTTCTTGTATATTAGATTTGCCTAAATTTGTTTAAATTTCTATTTGCACTGAAAACATTTTTGCACAGTGTTATTTAATCTTTAATCTGTACAAATGTACAGACGCACTTTGTGTTTAATGCAAAAGAGCAATACCAAACAAAGTGACCAACTACATTTCAGCGCTAAAAGCTCTAAACCAACGCTGATACACAACAAACAACAATAATGTTGACCTCTGAAAGCATAAAGCAGATATATCCAAACAATACAAATTGTCTCCTTAAAATGAAGCACCTGCTTAACTAAAACCAGGCTGAAGCTCTTTTTTTCCCCTCTTCATTCTGCCTCAGCCTTGTCACTGACAAATAAAAACCTTGACAGTCCATGTACCTCACCGAGTCAGAAGGGCAGAATTACTATGTATAATGGAAAACCTTTCTTTTTTCACGGGGGGGGGGTCTATAAATTGATAACGTTTTTTTATAAAACTTTTTTATATAACTCAGAGGTTTTACCTGTGGCAGTTATTAATTTTCTTTCTCAACTCTATTACAGCTCAAAGAAGGCTGTTTTCAAGAAAATATGGATGTTGGAAAAGTTGTATTTGTAATCAGTTGTGTTTGAACTGAAAATGGGCAGTGAGAATGAAAGACAAAGAGAAAAAAAAATATTTTAAGCACTTCTAAATCTTTTTTCTCGTTTACTGAGCTTAACAACATCATCGGAAGTATCAGTAGTAAAAACAATCAGTCAATCAGAGAGTGATAACGTGATCCAACCCTGTGTATTAAAATGTTTTTGTGCAGCTACATTTTGTTTTCATTTGGATACCAGACTGTGCCTTTAACTGCCAAATTCTATATGCATTTTTCCTAGTGTGATGCCTGTTTTAGTTGTTAAATGTTTTGGACATTTACATATAACTTGAGGAGCTAAAAAGGTTTTGTTTTTACCTTGTGCATATTTCGCAGTTTTTCCACTGAAGGATTTACTGTGAAACTTATACAAAAATGTTCAACTAAGAATATTTAAAATATTTTTTGGGATGATGGAGGTATCTATGGTGTGTGCGTGCATGAGTGCGTGCATGCATGCATGTGTACCTGCAGGGAGTTGAGGAGTATGAAAATGTAGGCCATGACGATGGAGAAGGGCACCAAGACACCACACAGCCATGTCAGTCCAAGGATGGGCAGCAAGACCAACACTGCTTTCACTGCAGCCCTACACATATACACATATGCACATACATAAATAGATTAACAGAGGGTTAAAGAGGAGTATGCACAAATTCTCACATACTGTATAAAGACTTATGAATGGCTTACTGATGAAATGCTTTCACCATTAGCTACAAATTATCCTTCTCTCTCATCGTCCTGTACTCCATTCACAACTTTTCAGTTCTTTCTGGCCCAAAGTGAGCAGCTTTGGCAGGCTGGTTGTTCCATATACAGCACTGAGCGGCTGGGAAGGCTCAAAGAGTGACAACTTCCCACCTTAAATCCACCTTAATTCTGTTTAGAGTGGAATTAGCTTCCCGCTCAGGTGACCGCCAAACCACACCAGCTGTGTGTGTGTGTGTGCTCGTGTGTGTGTGACATGGCGGGCGGTGGGCCCTAGTTTATTCAGCGGAGGAATGTGTTTGAGTTTCCAAGCCGGCTGCCACCCAGGGGTGCCAAATGGTTCAAGGCCTGCTTTGAAAACCTTCACAGAGTGCCTACTGTGAGCCCTGGTGGGCTGAGGTGGTAAACCATCATTTACAATTTAACATGACTTCCACTGATGGGATCATACACAAACCTGCTGGGGAAATCTGCACTTTCACTCTAATGTGTCACATTGATGCCAAACTTGAAAATGATTGACAATAGCAAAGACAACAGTGACAGAATAATGAATATATACAATTAAAAATGCACACATTCATAAACATTTTAGGGCTCATTTTGAGCAGAAATATCAAAATAAGGGGAAGTCACAGTAGAGCTACATTTGGATTGCAACTTCAGACATAATAATAATAATTCCATAGATCATTAATGTGCCACTCACATTAATTTATGATAAATATGCAATAAACCACCTCGCTGTGTGGAGAGTTGAACTGGCCAGTAAGAAATTTTACATAAAAAAAATAAATCGTATCTTGTGAGGACTGGACAATAATAAAATATAGGACGAATTTATTCAAAACATTACATGAGGTCGACATATTTTCTATTTTCAACAATCCATTCAAAATGTATTTCTATCTTTTATGATAAATGAGCCTCACTGATTTCAAATGACATATGCAATATAATATTGTCCAACTGCTTTTTATTTGATGGCCAGTGAATACTGCCTGTCTGCTCCAAGGCCTGAGGCTTGGGTGAATCCTAAAAAAAAAGAAAAAAAAGAAAAAAGAGGACAGATGGCGCCTCCTTGTGGTTGGTACCTGATTTGCTCATAGGCTTGCTCTACAGGACTTGTGCCCATGGCCAACATGATGGACCTCCTCTTGGCTGTGGAGATGGTGATGACCACCACTCTGGTCAGTACCATGACATTCACCTGGATGAAAATAAATGCAAAGATGAATGAAAAGAGGCAAAGAGAGAAAAACAGAGAAGTGGAAATGATTACAGGGGAGAAGGAGAGGAAGGGAAGATGACAGAAGTAGAGAGGAAATGCACCACAATGAAACAATTTGGCTTTCCTCATTTGTTTACTGAGAGGGAAAAACAACAGCAAAGATCTGCTAATATGATTTAACATAAAGTACATAGTCAGAAGAGTCAAACCTTACGTGAAGCTGTACAGCACAGTACAAACATCAGGCTGAGGGAGCCTTGCATTTTTGCACTTAAATAATTTAAGGTAGGATAAATGACACATTTCCCATGTTCATGCTGACCATGATGATGAAGATGACAGGGCCAGCGAAGCCCCAGATAACGCCGTTCTGGGTGCTGAGCCAACAGTGGCCATCAGCTGAGTATTTGCCTGAGGCTGATGCAAGGGTGATGGTGACTATCAGCACTGGCAAACCTGGAAGGAAGGAAGGAAAGGCAGAGGAGGAAGAGAGTAAGGAAGAGGCATAAACAGGAAGAAGATGGGGTGGAGAGAAAAGAGGAACTCCAGTAAGTGATCCCCATCCTGAGGGAAATAAAAGTCATTTTAAGTTAAAGTGATTTTGATTCTGTCAGGCTGCCGTACCCCAGCCGATGAGATAGTAATACTTCATGTGTCGGTCCTCGCTCAGGTTGACAGCGACCACCTTGCTCCAGAGCAGCAGACCCTCCACCAGCATCCAGCTAAATGCCGCCATGAAGAAGAGATGGAGTAGCGCCGCCACCAGCGTACACGCCACCTTGAAATGCACCAACAAGGACATGCAGGCTTGCATTACGTTACACATTGCAGTTCCTGAAAGATGCACAGTGAGAGCAAACGATATAAGAAGCTCTGGATCACAAACATAACAGGCAGGCAGGTGTAAGCATGGCAGGAATAATCACAGCACCTTGACATTACCATTGACAGGTAAAGGAATTTTCACTGTCACAGTTTCTGTTTCCCGCCTGCAAAACTTGGTTATTCATCATTATGGCTTAATATCATAAGACAGGCCTACCATAAGAGATCAGAATTAACTTGAAATTTAGTATGAAATTCTTTACATATGACCAGCATTAACCAATCAGTATGACAGTAAAACAATGGCAGAAAAGAAGAAAACAAAAACCTTAATTCTTTATTTTTTTAAAAGAGCACTCGCGTTCAATCCCTGCAAAAACCAGATATGTCAATCAGAAACAATGCATCCTTAACCCCCGAAAATAATTGTAAACTGCTCTGGATTAGAACATCGGTTAAATTCCTAAAACACAAATGATGGAAGCCTTGTGTTTAAAAAAAAGAGAAAGAAAAAAAAACAACCTTGCTGATTGTCAGTTAGTCTATATATACTAATGAAACAATTTGATGAATTTCCAACAAGCAACCATTTGCCACCAAGGGTGAAGCCCCCGCCCTGACATGACCTGGGGTCAAAGGACCAGGGGTCAAACCAACTACAGGCCATTGAGTGACCACTGAGAGGCCGAGCCATGTGTTCCGGCTGATGGATACGACATTAGTGATCACTTATGTCACATCTAATGCCAAAGCATTTGTTTTACTGGTAACCTCAGCACAGCTTCGAATTTCAAATCCCATTAAAGCGACTGTTAACAACACAGTTCTGTGGCTTTACATCTGAAAAGACAGCAAAAGGGAGTGGAATAACAGCATAACAGATCATGAATAGTGGGTGAATGAGAACCAAATGGAATGTAATATTTTCAGGAGATGTTTAGAATCACGATTCCCATTAAAGACTCAAAAAAAAGATGTCATATTAAGGAATCTAATCTGTCAGAGTAAAATTTGAAAACATAAATTATCCGATTAACGCTGAGATGAGACACAAATCATGTCCCAACACACTAACAGTATACACTACTGTATATATTACTGTATGTAGTAATTTTTATAGTATGCTGTTTTTGCACTTATTATGTTATTTAGTTAATGATGGTTTTGAAATGATTTTTACGGAAAGTGATACCAGACATCAATCATGTAGTGCCAGATTCAAAAATGGAGACTAAAAGTAAAAATGTTTCTCAAAAGACTTAAATTTTCAATTGTTATCCTGTGAGGAACCAATCATTTTTGCAATGCATTGTGGGGTCTACAGTGTCCGACCCCCACAGTCAACAATCAAGCTGACGGGCCATTTTCACAGCAGACATTTCCACTTGTTATTGCAATGTATGCACAACTAATAATATGAATGATGGCTCCATTCCATAAACGTATTTTAGAAAAAAATGCCAGTAATCCAGCATGCAGAATACTCACATTGGCTTTACGGCTCTGCCAATTAAGATTTTGCACAAAGAGTTTATTTTTGCCTTTGTCTACCGTACAGGTAGTGCAGCATCAAACTGTCCGTATCAGTAAATTACAGCAGATACAGTACGTTAGCTGGTCTGTACCTTGTTGTGGATGGCGGAGCCGCTGCAGAGTAGAACCACCTGAGCACAGGTGAGAGCAATGAACAGGTTCTTATGAATAGACGTCCTGTCAGATTTGGGGATGCTGTTTACAGAAAAGAGAAGGAGGTCATGTTGTAAAATGAGACCTACTTATAAAAGTGAGTATTGCAAAAAATAGCACTTGCAAAGAAGGGAATATGGGTTTAACTTAGAAAAGGTCAAGATATTTACTAACTATACACAGGAAACTGAAAATGCCATTAAATGCTGAATTTCAGGTAATGATTTTTAAGTGCATTTAGAATGTAACCCTTCATTTAAGTATTCATATAAGTCATATCCATGGCTAATAATGACTTGCTTTTGCTGAGCTTTGAGTGCTCTTCATTGAAAAAGCAAATACAGTAAATGCCTAAGCAATTAGTGGATTCTATGGGAAATTAATTACATGCTTAGAATGTACATGAACACAATCTCATACCCACACAAACACATCTTCACACTCCCATCCCCTGATTTCAGTTTTGATATGTTTTAAATACATTTACTTGCCATCTTATGTGTTTTACAGTTATGAAAAAATAATGTATAATGTTGATTCTGATTCTTTTTGTTTTCTTTGATTTATTCCTCTACTATTCTATAGTTGGTTTTAAGATTAGATGTGTCTTGAAGCATTCTTCTGCATGTTTTATACCAAAACATTTTTTAGACCTATGTCATATCATTGGTTGGTTGCTTCCATGTTTTATCACATTATACTATATATAAACTAAACCTCTACCTTGATTCTGTTCAAAAGTGACAAAGTACATAGAGCTCATAAGGCAGGGAGTCGGGAAGTGTAAACACATATGAGTCTACAAATGGGATCAGTATCATCTCAATGTTTCCAGTTCTAAGTGTGTGAACCAGAAGACTGAAGCTGGTTTAGGGAGGCAAATGAACTGAAGAGCCTCTCATTACTTCCTGATGGATTCAGCCTATTTAGACTCATTTCATATCTGCATCACTGCTTGTGGCTGCCATAATTTCATGCCGTGATTATGGGTTCAGACACACGTGCCTCTTTGTGTGTATGTGTGCAAGAGTGTATTTGTATATTTAAGTACACACGCAAGCTCATCATACACCAGCATTTGTGTGGAATGCATGGCTGCACTCTTTGATTCAGGTCAATCGTAAATCGCCGGGGCAGCTCCGCTCCAGCTGATCGGGATCCCTCAGTGACCCTAATGTTAATTAACAGCTGCAAAATGCTGCCATAAACCTTCAGGGTGGACTCACATGTAGACAACACTAATTACTGGATTAGCACTGATCAATACTCAGAGCAGTGTTAGGAACAGAGCTCCAGAGACTACTGTGCCAATAAGTGCAGTTATCTCTCTCTTTATAGTACACAACACACAACATCACATCAAACTCTACTACAAAATCAGACAGTTTTAGGTTCCCCCTCTTTGTCATCAAACGAACCTTATGAGTTACACACGCATGCATGAGTTTAGAGTCTTACTTTTGCTTTGCCTGCTATTTCTTTGTATTCTTCTAAAAAATCAGTGTGAAACAGGCTGATATCTATGGATTTTATTGATTCCAACTCAACCAGTGGAGAAATTCATCAAAGAAAATTATCCCAGGCCAGTTAATAGGGGGAGTTTGCATGTTCTCCCCGTGTCTGCGTGGGTTTCCTCCGGTGTCCTCCCACCTCAAAAGACATGCAGCTTAGGTGAATTGGAAACTCTAAATTGGCCGCAGGTGTGAATGGGAGTATGACTGAGTTGTCTGTCTCTGTGTTAGCCCTGCGACAGACTGTTTGATCAGATTACACACAGGGATGCTTGGAAATTATTATTATTATATTATTAGTTCAATGGATTTCTAAATATTGTGTTAAACTGTTCTACCCTGTCAAGAATAAGTTAGATTACTTAAGATACATTTTTATCAGCGGTAATGAACATTTAACAAGATACCAGCTTTCTTTAGGACAAAACATTAATAATGAAGTGTCTCAAAATTACATGAAGCATTTATACAGGCTTTGCAGCCATTTCTGTTGCTATGGTACATAATGTACATTTATTTTTACACCAACACTTATATAAACTGCTGCTGTCCTGTAGGAAATTCCCTTGATGCTTGGTGATTGGTTATAAATATCTTAATGGTGTGTTTGCAAATAGAGAGTAGCATTGCAAAGATTTGTATGCACTGGATTAAAAAAACACAACAGCGCAATCCCTTACTCACTCCAGCACGGTGAATAGCATCAAGGTCACTACAAGTGCACACAGAGACGCTCCAGAGCCGATGAACGTCAGCTTGGTTAAAATCAGCTCTTCCTCAGGACTCCACTGAGAGAGCAGAAAGTTGAGGAACACACAGAGAGAGAGAGAGAGAGATAAAAACTTTCATACTTTCAGGAAAATAATATTGTGTAGAGCTGGAATAATGTCATAGTGGTTTAGTGGTTAATAACTTTTTGATCCATCTGATGTCCTGTCAAAAACACTAGGACCCTGCCTGATAAATCAGTGTCAGTCGTACAAAATATATCAGAATGTATAATGAAATGCTGTTGGTTTAAGCTTTCGTTGTCTTTTTGGTAAATTTTCTGAGCTACTGTTCCCCAGCTGCATTTTTCAACACAATTCAATACAATAGTGACACCTGCTGGTTTAAAACTTGTACTGCAAAGTCGATCCACATCCCAAATGCAAATGCTTTCTGTATCTCTTAAATTTGGCTTTGAAGTGCTCTGAATAATCCAGAAGTTTCCAGTTTCAATTGCCAACCATGTACACAACATGAAAAAGTTTACTTACTTTAATGAAAACACAGTTATAGGATAATTATATTTTCTTGTATCTATTCTGCTCATTAATCAGTTACACTGTGAGATATGAAAACTTACACAAGTAGTCCTACAAATCATAATTTTGTGAAGCACATATAACCATAAAAACTATTTAAATTGCATGTCTGATTTAGTTTTTGTTTTTCTTCATTCTGTTAAATCTGTGATTCAATTAAGTGCATCACTAAATGTCTTACCTTCGACTCCAGGTAATTCATCAGCACTGCAAAGTTGGTGGTGTGGTTACACAGACAAGAGGTGACATCAGAGCCCACAAAGGTCACCCTGCAACCATCGGTGGACCAGCTACTGGCCTGATCACGCCTAGACACGCATAGACACACACACATATAACTGATAACCTATAACCACAGCGTACTTGTAAACAAAAAATTGAATATGCATGAAAGTTTCTTCTTCAGTACCTCCAGATGAGGTTACACATATTTGACTCTTAATAATCACTAAGGCCTGTAATTTACATAAACTGTCTAACTAATATGATCACTTAGTTTAGATGAAAGTTTATATAAGCCTCCATCTATTCATCCTCTATACATACTTATTCATATTTAGTGTCACTGAGTGCTGGAGCCAAATCCAGACTGCACTGAGAAAGAGGCAGGGACACAACCAACAGGTCACTTAATCAATCCCATCAACTATTTTACTACAGTAGTTATCTAAAGCCAAACACTGCAGTTAGGGTTTAACTATAAACTGAATTAATGGGATTACTATCCAGAATCTTAATTAACCAAATTAATTAGGACAAATCAGAAGTGAGTGAACACTAGTTATTAGTTTCAAGAGTAATGTGGTAATTTACCATGATATAGACTTTAGGTGTTACCTCATATTTATGTTTATTATATTTGTGTATTTGTTCAAATTTGAGACATTCAGCGTTTGAAAGAGATTCCTAGACAATATATGTATACTTTGAGGAAATCTCTTCATTATTTACTCAGCGACCTTGATTTCAGGCTTGTTGATGCGACTGTGCTGTTGGTCAAACTTACATGAGGCTGAAATTCCAAAAGGCACAAACAGGCGTAACTCGCTGTGAATACTCCACCTAGAAACAGAGACACATGTTTTCTCTCTCCAGCTATGTCTCACTCACTATATTAGTTTGGAATACAACACGAACAAAAGCCAGCGGCAAAAATTCCAGATAATTCATAAAATGCGAAATACAGATCTGGACAGGATGGTGGCACGGTGTATGTGGTCAGTCTAACAAAGAGTAACACGTTTTGTGTATCATTACACAACTGCTATTCTCACAGCATGACTGTTTCATCGTAATGTGCATGAATCACAGCTCAAGCCAGAACTGCGTGTTTTGAAGCTCTGGTGGTTAGCAGACATGCCAAAACTACACTGTAAAAAGTGTCCATCTCAACCAGTGATCTAATCTTGAATTTAGTGCCTTGTAGATCACGACAAATAAAGAGAGTAATCAATTTAAGTGTTGATTACCAAAAATAACAAACTGCGTTCGTGATTGGAGCTGAGCTGGCACAGTGGGCTGTGTTGACATCTGAGGTACATCGCGCAAGCAGAGATAAAATATGGGAATTGGGATGTACTGCCAAAAAAAACAAGTGAATAAGGCCAGAGGATCATTCTGGCTGTTCTGATTTTTGCCATAAAAACAAATCATGTTTGACAATGATTAATGAGAGTCAAGGGCAAGGACTAGTTCAGGAGGTAAGGGATTAGACCCAAATATCTAGCAGAAGCTGCTAAAGACACTTGAAGACATCTCACCACTAATTGAAGTCGCTTGCATAGTTCTAAGTCAATGGTGGGCAGTAAAGCAGCAACTATCCTCTGAGAATCGTTCACACCTTGGATCAGGTGACTTGACACAACTTGCAGTCATGTGGTGTATGTCACAGATCGGAAGAGCACACG
>OMOW01112241.1:0-20639 GCA_900312555.1 Lamprogrammus exutus | reverse complement strand
GACTTTTCTTGCTGACTCTCCTGTAACATCTTCCGCCTTCACCCCAGCCCTACCCATTACCTCTAACCCCAGACTCATGTTGTACATGAAGTAATGATAACATTAGGTAATTGTTACCTGACTGGCCTGACTACTGCATTGCGGCTCATGATGTCATTAACAACACATGATGTCATTGACAGCTCACGATGTCATTGACAACTGTGACATGCTAGGGTGGTTCCATTCATGTCTCCCACTACTATAATTTGGTAATGCAAATAAAAATTTATATAAAAATGTAAATGAAATGAACAGCACACTATGCAAATGCCGGACCTCTGAACAATGTTTCTGGCAAGTTTGGAGGCGATTGGAGGAATGGTGCTCGTTGTATTGACGTACATACATACATACACGCGCTCTCCAATTATACTAGTAGGATTTGAGATTTGAGGTCACCATTTTGTTTGGAAGCATTTTCATTTCATTTTCAAGCATGGGTTTAGATACTCAGTCATTAAGTTCAGTTTATATATCTCCATAGGTGGGATAACACCTGTTACTGGTAACATGATTAAGGTTACAAACATGTGATTTGTGTAATGTCTATTTGCCTGTGCACAATTTAGGTGCTATAACATTAAATTGCCTTATCAGTGATTTCACTGATGCAAGAGCTCTCTAACCATCTGTGTCTCCTGTTGTTTCCACTAAATACTGCAACATTTTAATTTGACATTAAATTTTAATAAACTGCCCCAACTGTTACATGTTTTGATCTATCGAGGCTGTTACACCATTAGTTTTGTACCTGGGTCGACCAGCTTCTTGGCCATGTCCCTGAGGCTGCTGATCTCTTCCTCTTGTGGTGCATGAATGACCATGGTGGTAGAGCCCAGGATGCTGAGCAGGCAGCCAAGCTTTCCGTGCAGGTTTAACCGCTCTGTCAGGAAGTATGACGACAGGACCGCACTGCAACAACAGTAAATACCAATCAGAACAACTCAACCACACAAACATTTAAAAGTGAAGTAAGAGCACGTACAACCAATCTTTGAAAAAGTCAAATTAACGGCAACAAACACAAGGATATGTCATCCTTACCTAACGAGCACACTGAGGGCTCCAAGTGGGGTGACGAGTGTTGCAGGAGCAAAGGCATATGCAGCAAAATTGGCTGCTTCCCCAGCCCCCACTATAAAATATTGACAAAGTAACACAGTGAGGCAATGAAGTCAGTCAACACAGATATTGTCTGCAGCTAAGGTAATGTGTAACATTAATACGTACTTGTATCCAACAACATTAATTGTAAACACTTACTTGAGAGTAAACCAGCCCACCAAAGCCATTCTTTTAGATATGCATGACCACCCTGGCCTGAAAAGCAAAAATGCAATATTTAGAACATGGTTACACTGATGTAATGATATTATACATTAAAGCAACAAATGGATGAAACTAAACTAAACTAAATTTAAGTTAATGACTCCTGTGCATAAGGAATGTGCAAAAACTGGGCAAGCCAGAAATGTAGAAACGGTGTAAACAGTTGTGTAGCACAGATTGCCTCCACTCATCCAATAGCTGCCATTTGTAAATCAAGGGAGTGTCCCAACAAAGCTGACAAAAGCTAAACTATGGTTCACATGAAACCCGGTACCTGCTCGCATGGATCCCTTTCTTGCCAGCCTCAGCAGGCCTTTCTTCTTCAGGATAAAACTGCCTCCAATGAAGATGCTGGAGCTGATGGCCAATCCCAGTCCGATGTAAAAATCATACTTCCCTCGGTCCTGACCCATTGTGAGGCTGGATGAATTGATGTAGTCAGTCACATTTACTACCAAACAGTCCAGATGATGACCTAAAGTGCAGTTAAGACCAGTCCAGACACCTAAAGCAAAAAGGATTAAAGACAATACTCAGCTTTACAAGTTATAAAATTAGGGTTTCCTTATCGTTTTAACATCGATGACCTACCGTTTCCACAAGCGACATCACAAACTAACAAGCCCCGTTTAGAGGAGTTAAAGAACTCCATGACATCAGCAGCAAGCACATTTAAAACTACCTGATTCCACACCTTGTTAGTTCTGTGGAAACACTCTGCAGTGACCGCCAGCCAAGCAGCAAGCTGGGTGTTGTACATAGAAACGTTGAGCAATCAAATCCACTCCGTAGCTATGTCAATAGTCTAAAAACGCAAATATTCAGGAAGTGACACGACATACCTACACGCTAGGTGAGCCAGCTAGCGTGAGGATGAAGTCGGCTTAAAACATGGATACGTCTATAATTACATGATTACTACGGAGTAGTTAACAATGTACTGTATAGTGTTGTGGTGGTAGCAGTAACAAATACATACAGTTAGAGCTGTAGCTTTTCATATGGATTATTTTAAGCATCTAGCCCGGTAGCTTACAATAGCGCAACGGCTAGCTGGTTGGCTAGCGACGTCCGAGAACCTGAGCATTAGCATCCGCTGCTTACTAGTTAAAAAAGTCACATTATAAACTAAATACCTGTGTCAACGTTCTTAGTTTTTTTCAACAAGAAGAGTGTGGTGGCAGCTAGAGGTTAGCTGATAGCTAGTCTGCTTCCTGGACGTCCCATACTGCTCTCCACGTCCACACAGCACCGACTGCAGCACTGTGAGCGTCTTCTTCTGCTCATCTGACGCTATATGACCGCTGAACCGTGTGCCCTCCGCAGGCTAACTCCATTATTTATCTCACACCACAAGCAGCAAAACAGCTAAATAAGAAAGAGGACACTTAGATCATATCACGACGGTGGCTTCGTCCCTCACAAGTTGCTTTATATTCTCACTTTGATACATTTGCACGTTGCAAAAATGGTTGTTTGGAGCAATGAAGATATACAGTATATTGTACTGTATGTGTGTGGGCGTTTGTAAATGAAAGGAAACAAATAGCTTACGATGATAGGGAATTAGCTGTACAAGTAAGTTTCCTCCTACTCCTTTTCACATATTGTTTTGCTTACTTCCACAATGCTTTATTTTGATTTTGTTTTTGTCTTTTCTGGATACGTTGATGACTAGTTTGTTTTGTAAATTGGGTGAAATAAATCATACACTCATTCATATTTATCAATATATTTTATTTGAGTTACTAATATTGATTAAAAAAATACAAGAGCAACTTCTAATTCTTATTTCTCTAACTCTCTATCTCTAATTTATCTTTGAACAAAACTGTCAGCAAAGCATGTACACTTTAAGTGTTATGTACAGTATTGACAGGTATTGATAATGACTAGTGGTCCCTCCAATTTATTCAGTAAAACTGAGATGATGTTGAAGATTTTGTGATGTTACATGACAAAATTAAAATTTACAAAATAACCACCTTCCTCACCACTTGACACATAATTCAGACTTTTTATAGCAAGGGACAAAAACAGGTATAACTCGGAACAATGCTGGCTTTGTTCGATCACGTCAAACCATGTGTCCTGGAGGCTGCATGTTCTCTATCTTATTCCAGACTCCAAACTCTCTCCACCGAACATATTCATATGTATGGGGGAGAAAGTCTCTTCACTCAGAGAACACTGGTTACCCAACAACAAGGAAATTTCCAGTCCAACCTAACACAACACATCAGTTGCTTTCAATGATCAGCACGCCTTCAGTCAGAGAGGAAGAGCGAAGGTATGAATTTGGCTCTCGCAAAGGGTTTGGTTGAACTCAACAACTGCAGCCTCTAGCCCTCGACAGAACTGGTTTGACACCCTGGTGTGACAGTGAGCCAACAGGCACAATACCAGGACGGAACATAGCCACCATTGTGTTGTTGTAACTAGTTATTAGTTACAATTGTGTTTGACATGTTATAATGTCTACAACACGTAAGGGCTATAGACACATAATAATGAAAAGAGCATATAACCAGTTGCTATTAGCGAGAGAGAGAAAAAAAATCATGTACCCATGAATGAAAATACCTGAAAGATCTTATAGTTCTATAAAGAGGAATGGTGGCAAAAAAAGATATATGAGGACTACTGTCTTCATCCATATCTGTTTCATTTGATAAAGCTTAAATACATTTACTTAAATGAATCAGGTTAATCAAACAGTAATAAAAGGGCAGTGCCCGAGTGCCCGAGGAGCTGGTAAGGATTCAGCATAAGTATTCATTGCTCAAGGACGTTAGGGAAGACCAGTAAACGCCTGTATTTGGCACATCAGCCTGACTAACCTGTCCATTGGAGAAAACACAAAGTCACTGTTGATAGTGATCTTACATCCAACTCCTACACCAAACAGACTGCGTCTGAAATAACACTGAATAATTCACAGGTACGCTGACCACATCATAGTATAGGTGAGTCCACTGAGACAGTTCAAACATTGGGAAAAGGGGAGTACTTGTCAAGTGAAGTCTTGAGGGGAATGTGAAGGTGTGTTGGATGTATTTGGCTGAGTGGATAAAAATATTTGCAGTTCTTCCAATTCATAGTGAGGAAAAGGACTGGCATATAATCACATGAGGATGTTTGACCACCTCTTTGTAACTATTTGAAACGAGTAAAGTCACTGAACCTCCCCAGACCACGTTTGAGGTCTGTGCTCATGGGTAATAATTAAACCAAAAGAGAATGTTTCTTAAAAGCACAGCTTTTTGTTTTGGTCATATTTGTGGGTTACACTGTAACTATGAACTGTTCCTTAAGAAACTGGAATAAAGCTATATAAATTAAAGTTATCATTATTATTATTATTATTAAGTGAAAAGCATTGCTATGGTCGTCCAAACTGGAGTTATTTTAGTAAAAACAAATCTAGTATTGACATTAGGAAACCTGTTAACAGGATGTGAATCAGTCAGTCTTTGCCCGTGCCTCCTTCTGCTTCCAACTAAGCAAGGCCTCCTGGGATATGCGGAGTAAAATGACCCCCACACACACTGTCGTCAGACCGCAAAGCATGGCAAAGCTGTCAGTTACAGTTAGTGCAACCCACTCCTTGAAGAGAAGAGAAGAAGCAAGAATCACAGTAGACGTAAATGTCACATAGTAAATGGCTTCAAACATGTTAGAGCTGAAGCACTCCAAGGCCTTGTTGATGAATATGAACTGTATGAGGATGCTGACAGCCAGCGTTCCCAGCAAGCCCAGGAAGAGAACCAGTGCTCTGTTGTTTGAGGACCCTCCACCAAAGGCATCTTGTGCAGCCAGGCCAAGTCCTTTGCTACTTGGAACTGTGAAGCTTCCCAAGAGGGAACATATGGCTACATATACCATAATGTTTGATGTGCCATGAGCTGGAGCAATCCACACTATAAGCGCAACCAGCAGCATGACCACCAACAGGGCATAAATCAGAAACACTGTAGGGTGAGAAAGCATTATGTTAGTGATATGATCTTACACTTGCAGCATTTGTAAAAACAAACCATAACCAGTGAAACTGAGCAACATTAATGACTTACCATCCTCTGTTCTGAAAACATTGATCATATTATCATATCTATATATATATATCATCATATCATATAAGAAATAATAGCTCTGTTTGTTTTTAATGACTGAAAGTAATATTAACAGATAGGTATTAAATATTAGCACCTTTTACTGTCCTCACTAGCTCTTGCACATTTCATCTTGGGGGACAGTTTATCATTATAAACTAAATAAACGACATTTTAGATACTAGAATGAAGTGTCACCTGGGTCCGCTAGCCTCTCTTCCAGCTCCAGTCTTGAGGTTACAGCCTCTGTTTTAGGGGCATGAATGATAAGCACAACAGAGCCGCAGCAACATAACACGCAGCCAAGCTTCCCGAGGATGTTCAAATGCTCCTGTAGGATCCAAGACGCCAGCACAGCCCTGCATTACACAAAAGGGGCACGTTTTACAAAGACACACAAGTAATTTCCTTGATGACACCATTTAATTAATTTAAAGTATTTATATACAGTGACACAATATTATGCCTCTACTTCACGCTCTCAGATTTCAAATGATACAGCTACAATGGGGTTAAAGCACTTTAATACAATGTCTACATGTTCATTGATATTAGAATTATTACAGATTTACAGCACATGTTCGTAAAATCAACTATTTTAGTCTTAAATTGATAACCAGAATTCATTCATTTTCCCCTCCTACAATGAAACATGAAAAATGTTGCTTTTATGACTGAGTTGGATATTTCAAAATAAAAGCAATGCCAGCCCCATTACCTTTTTATTGTTGTTTCTGTTTGATATTGACTGAATTAAAATACAATGTAAATGAGAACAGTGCAACATCTAGTATAGTATTTCTGATATAACAATGTCCTGCTAAATGGAAGAATCCAATGTTTTCTTTGACTTACCCAAACAACACTCCAAGGGCTCCTAAAGGTGTAACTATCACAGCAGGGGCCACATTGTAGGCCAGGAAATTTCCGATCTGTCCAATAATCACTTAATGACAGTCATAAATAAGATTGTGAGCTGCATTTTGACTAAAACAAGACGTCATATTAATCTGAAGGATAAAATTATTTCTATTTTTCCATGAAGGGGCTGTTAGACGTTAACTGTACATCCATATGGCGCCGCTACGTGGCACTATACTCACTGAATACTGTGCCGGTCCACCACACGGCATCTCTGAGATAAGACCCACCTAAAGGGAAAATAAGAGTTCAGTTTGTTTGACATAAGAAGAAATACTTAAACGAAGTTGTGGACATTTTCTGACTCTTTTTCCGAGCAGCTCCGTTTATTTCTTTTATCTACACCATCACTCTACCTCTGTCGCGAGCTCGTAATATTCCCTTTTTTTGAAGCACGAATGTCGACCCATTGATGAAACTTGATGTTACTGCTATGACTATACCAGCAACTGGCCACGGGGAGCCATTTGCTTCCGAGTCAAAAGCCATCACAGCGGCTGTTTTTGATTTGGTTTAACTGCCAGTATTCGGCCACCTTTGGATTCGGAAGTGTCACACTGCGCAGGCGCCGTCCCCCGGTTTTCCTGCACCGCTCAACATTTCTGTCTTCACTTTTTCCTGTATTTTTGTAGGAAATTATTGTTATATGTTACAACAATGTCAACTTTAAATAAAAGCGCTGATGAAGCAGCTGACAATTGCAATATGTGGATCATGTCTTTACCAAAGTTAATGTGTTGATTGATTCATCCTATTGTTTCCTTTATTTTCATTTATTTATTCGAATTTTTGATATGTTGTATATTTCTTATGTTGTGTTTGCTACTACATCTTGTTTTATGTGTTAAGACCACTCCCCAAACTTGTTTTGTTAGATCACACGCACGTACACATAAAGAAAACAATGCAATAGCTGTACTTATTGTACATACTGTTGGATATTCAATATTGTACATTCTACATCCATGTTAATACATTTTTGATGGACTCTATATATTTTATTTTATTTCTTAATGTTTCTGACACTTTTATCTGTCTGTCTTGTACTTTGTATTGTTGTGAATAAGGAAAAAGCACAAAAAGAGACACTGAAAACCAGAGTCAAGTTCCTTGTATGTATGAACATACTTGGCCAATAAACTTGATTCTGACTGTTGATTTACTTTTTGAAGCAATGTTCTTTGGACTGTACTGTTGCCAAGTATTAGAATGTTGTTGTTTTTTAATGTAGTCTTGGTGCTTCTGATCGGGGGTCACATTAGATATGATATGGCACAACAATGCAAATAATTTAAATTGCAGATGCCATTAGAGAAAATGACTTAAGTCTTTAGAGAACAAGAATTGTGGACATAGTTTTCAGGACTTTGGTCCCTCTCCTATTTTATCTGGAAAATGTAAGCTGTAGAGGTGTGTTAAAGCAATTATTATTATTGTCAGTTTCATTGATTGACTCTATTCAAATGTTTTTTTCCTTCACTGTATTCCTCGAAATTTTTTAAATTTGTTGACCTCAAGGAGACTGTGTGTAGATGAAATGCTAGCCCTTTTGTTGTTGTTGTTTGTTTTTGGTTGCTTATTTGTTTTTAAATCCCATTGGCCTTTGTCAGTGTGTGCTAGTATTCTGTGGGTGCAGTGAGTAAAAAAAATTATAGAGGTGTAGATTTAATGACATACTGAGCAAAATTGCTAGACTACAGATAAGTATACAATACTCAATGAATTTCAACTCAGCTCAATAAGCTTTAATTGCACGACTATCAAAATACAACAATTCTTGATGCAGTTTAGTTTCCTGTTTAGTCATATGGAGCAACAGAGTATAAAGTATATTGTATTATTTAATTACAAAAGGGAACCCCTTCAATTCCTGGGGGTTTCTCTCCTTGAAACGCTTCCCCCTAGCGGACTTATCTTGCACAATCCCAGAACAACCCCGCCCCTTGTTTGTCCCGCCTCATATTCAGGAGGAGCGCATTGTTTATAACACCGGACAGTGCGAGCAAGCGGAGTACATCTGCCAATTACCACCACCGCGACAGTATAAACCCCGCCTAAGCTGACTGTGGTTGAACAAATCAATCGCACAGAATCTCGCAGCCACGGCTACGTAATTTGTTTCCATGCCTCGTGCCCTGGCCCAGTGACTGCCAATCAAATCCATTATGTACGTCTTGTTAATGCAGCAAAGCAGTTGAGGGGACGAGAATAGCTTAAGAAGAGCCCGCAGGTAATAATGCAATTTCCCTTTAAAATCGACATGTTACCCGATTCGTTGCTGAGCTTCAGAAGTGTTGCATCTCATCCGGTTCCGTGTCATGTCACGGCAGCTTGTTCATCGATGACTGGATGACGAGAGCTGGTTTAGCAGGGTTAGCTAGCTAATGTTCATTAGCTGCCTATCAAGCTGGTTAGCCTAGCCACCAGGCTAATATGACTATTAGTATTATATTCGGAAGTGTTGATGCTGTGTCAGTGTGTGATGTCGCCGGCTGGAGCAGAATATGATGTCATAAGCGTGTTATCAAGGTTAACAGACACTGTGCCCTTGCTAGCACTTGGGATTTTCTAGTTTTGTCCAAAATCCCTCGCCCTGTTTCTAATAATCTATGTAAATTAAGCAAACGTAAGATAGGAGAACAGGGGATGATAATGGTTTCTAACGTCAAAGCCTTAATCAAAGCTTTAATAGCATGGAAAAATATGAATAACTTTGCATATCAACGATAGACCTAAGTACAACGCTATCGTTACGCTCGTTTTCTTGATTGTGTGAATGGAGCAGTCCACTTTGGGATAATGTTAGACAAGCGGTAAATGTGTTGGTGTTAACTTTAATATCAAACTTAACCAGGCGATGTTTATCTACGTTAGTATCGGTTGTCATTCTTACAAGATTGGGAACTAGCCACCAAACAACTGTTCACTAACCCACACAGTGACATGTCAACACACCCAATATGTTCACATACAAGTCATATGCGCTTGCTGACACCCTGCGTTATTGTGCATCCTGCAGGTTGGCTGCGTTTGCAGCCAGGAGAGCAGAGGGGAAGATGCCTTCTCCAGCTTTCACCCTTGATGCTCAGCTGAGGTTTCATGACAAATGGCTGACGATAGATTTACAGGTAGGTGGAGGATGGATTCAGATTAAGGACAGTGTGATCTTTTATGGATTCAGTCACACATTGTGTATGACTGCAGATCAGTTAAAATCCTCAGATGCTCAAGTTTGATTTTTAGCTTCTTTTACTTAAGTTGAAAGATTAGATGTTCCTCTATATGTTGGACATTTGTATCATCCAACATCCAAATTCCACTTATTAAACTCATATGTAGGATAATAATTCAAAAATCGTAGGCTGCCTTTCTTTTCTCCTGAGATATCGACATTTTGGAGGTATGAGATTTCATCCAACTGACATCATGTCAATATTCCCTCATTTCACTGTCCACTAACACGTTGGTGGGTTATGTTTATTTGAATACTCAGACATTATAAAAAGTAAAACATATGGTAACTACTGGATGTACTGCTGTCACCCTGGCTGATTTTCATTGTACATTATGTAAATGTTTTTTCACAGCTCTGACATTATCTTGGGTTTTGAAGGGTTTGAATGTTTTCTAACTGTCATTGTGACAGGTTACATCTAAACCTATAAAAGCTGGGCTGATAGCGAATGCCTCTCATTGTGTATATATAATTTTCTTGTCCTGGTGGCAGAAAGTAAAGACGATTTCCATGGCCCAGACCTGTCCGATCTGTCATGAGATTGTCCAGGTGAAACAGGGAGTTGGACAATTAGGTTACATTTCTTTTGTACTTATGTTATCTAAAAATATCAGCTAACACATAAACTGCAAGCTGAATTCACCTACTTTGTTGTGTGTCACTTTCTATTGTGTTGTTCTTGCGTTTGTGAATTTTTGATGACAAGTCAAATAGATGTAGCCTGTAATTATAGAGGATGTCAGTGGAGATTTATGTTGTGAAAACAAATGATGTTTGTAATAATTATGAGCTTAAATAAGCACAAAATGAAGGTGAAGTGGTGTTTTTTGACCCGCTCACTTGGCTATTGAAGGAATCAAAGCCCTGCTGCTGTATGTCTGTTCTTGTGCCATGTGAGCTTGGATGAGTGTGTGAGTTTGACACCTTTATATTTTTTAGTAAAGCAATGTTATAAATGAATGTTATATTGAATGTTGTAAATGGCTTACAACAGATGAGTCATTGATTTAGCTAGATCTCAGGCATGTCAAGAGAGCATTCCTGATACTCATTGGATGCTTATATCTGCTCTTGGTGTTGTTGGATGTAAAAAGTACGAAAAGGAAGATTACACAATGGGTTATTGCAACTCTAGTTTGACATAAACTTAGAATGTTTTTTTTTTTTAGCATGACCCGATTTTTGCTTTTGGAAATATGGTTGATCATTCAATAAAATATACCATAAAAGTAACCTTTTAAATACATGCAAATAAGACACATTGTTAAAATGTTATTAAATATGCACCAGAAGTGACTTTTAGAGGCGATCACACAGCACAAAGCTGCACACTCCATTTTGGATGTACTGTAAAATGCTCTCATGGTGCGATGAAGGTACATAAGTCACAAAATTCACATGGGAATATTTAAACATTTTAATGATTACTTTTTACTCTTCTGTTCTTATTTGGCAGCGGGCATTCTCTCCAGAGGGACTGAGTGAGATGTGGAATGAAATGGTAAAAGATGAGGAGATAATATTTAATGGAGAAGAGTCAGCTCACCCAGGTATGGCAATATGAGATTTACTCCACCATGTTCATGACGGATTTACACATCATCTTCTATGCTATGAACAGGAATGACATCGTAACCTTACAAAATGGAAGAAGGGTGATGACAAAATTTCTTCTGACTTTTTAGAAGATTGCACTGATTGCTTTGGAACTCAGAAGAAAGATGAGTCCAACGACAAAGAGAAGAAAGAAGAGGAGGAGACGTCGACATCTGTTCATCACTCCATCATTGAGACCTGGGACTGGGGGCGGCAGCCAGGTGAGAGGGGTCCCTGAGCAAGGTTTAAATGTTTAACAAGACATTGTGTTCCAAAATGTCCTCTGTTTCCAAGTTGAGATAGTAATACAAAGCTGGCAGCAGGTGGTTTCAAGCCACCTAAATGTCTGCCAGATACAGTGATAGTGACCATTGCGACACATGGCAAACCTCAGTGTTTATCCTCCTCAAGTCTGTCAGACTCTGCTGATGTGTGCGTGTCTTGCTTGCACGTGAGATGTGGAAACTCCTGACTACTTGCATTCTGCAGGTCTGAGTGGTTATTTTTACCCCTCTGGAGTGTAATCTGGGTAGCTGTCATAGTGCAGTTCAACGTGGGGTAGTAGGGGTAGCTCTGACCCAGGCTGTGTTTACTGGCAGGTGGGTGGGACAGTGTTATGGTAGTAGTAGATAAGCATGGAGTTCGGGGGGTAAACATACGAGTGCAGGTTTTGCTTGTAGCCACTTGGCTGCTACGCTCCCTTAACTCTCTATTTTTTATTTATTTTTTTGAGAGAGGCAGGAAGTCCCATTGGTCTGAGCAGTACAGTGAGTGTAACTGGATCTCTACACGGATGAGCGCTCTGTCATTGATGCTACAAGTTCAAACAACACACATCCTGTTGTTCTATTGAGTGGTCAGATTATCTAGAACATGTTGAGCTCAGCGGTTACAGCCTAGACCTGACCTATTGTTTTGCAATCAGGATGTTTCAGTCATTATAATAGAGATGCATGACTAATTTGCTCACTGTCTTTGATTGAAAAAAATGTTTTTTTGAGTTGATAATCCCTGACGGCACTGTAAGTGCTCCAGCTTGTTCCAGTTATGTTTTAACCGTAGGTAATGTATAATAAATAGATGGAGACTTTGTGTGGCTAAGATACATATCTGTTCTGACAGCCCAGCACAGCTGACTGTAGTGTGCCTCATACAACCTCAGGCCAGTCTGGCTTACATAAAGCTTAAATGGATTTCAGATCTGCTATTTTGGCCCATGTCTTCTTCACTGTCCCACTGCTGTATAGGGACATAATGGAGCATTTTCCCTTGCACTAGATCAGAACAAAGCACTATTGATGATGGCCGATTGACTGAAGTTTATTTAAAGTAGTCAAATGTTCAATATTGCAGCTTAGGTTTATATACTGTGACAGTGTGGTTATAAAAATATATGTCCACAGAAGTGAACTAAAGTTAACTAAAACACACTTTTCAGTTTGTTTCATTTGTTTAATAGTGGAGGCCTTATCTGTTTGTTTTTCAGTTTCTTTAATTGATATGATAGTTAATGGCAATGGCCAAGTACAGTATTTTTATTCAGGTTTGCTCATTATATCAGTTGCCACCTCAAAATAGTCCTGATTGTAGTTAGTATGTTCACTTTAGCTTAACCAAAACTTATTCTTTCGATTTAAATCATTCTCACTGCTAATTGTAATCTATATCCAAATAATTATGATATTTATGTGAACTAATGGTTTTGGATGATAACATTTTCATGGCCCATTGTGTGTATGTGTTGTGTGTGTGTAGATGAACATGAGTTGAAGGACTGTCTGATGGTCCTTGTTGATGACCAGCAAAAGCTGTCGGCTCAGATGGCCAAGAGCACGCTGTCTGCACAAAGGCTGCGCCAGCGCCTGGTCATCTTGGAACGCTACCTTATCTCTCTGAGCCACAGCATGATGGAGGAGAAGTACAAGTTCCCCTGGATGACCCCCCCGAGCCCACCACTGCCTGTTGCTGACAACAAGAGGTAAAAATAATGAAGCTCTTTAGACAACCTCCTTCAAAGGTAATTATCGTTTTCATGTCATGGTAACTGTAAACAACTGGTGTTTGTGACACATTCTGTTTGAAGCATTGTTAGGTCAATGATAAGTTTAGGGTTGAATACTATTGGAGGCAAACAGCACAAAGGTAGAGCAAATAGATTAAATTGATAACCTCACACTAATAATCATGATCCAAACAGGTTATTGTTAGCAGGCACCCTTTGACCCCCTGCACTAAAAACATCTCATGTGGCTCTACTTGCTCTGTAACTGTTGCAAAAATGTGAAGCATCAAACGGAAAATTTCATTGAGAGATAAAGGTTATAATTTGAACAAGGTATCATGTACAAACACTCGTACAAATGATCCAACTGGCAAGCACACAGCTTGATTCTTGTTGAAGTACTGCCAACATAAACTTGCTGGCTTATGACCCCTTATTTATTTAATACATGGAATCAGTCTGCAAACACAATGTAGATGTGTTACTCGGTAGGCAGGGAGAATGTAACATCCCTGTGTGTTTGTCTTTGTTAATCCAGCTCTCGTCCAGTCAGTAAAGGTGTTGAAGGGTTAGCCAGAGTCGGCTCCAGGGCAGCTCTCTCTTTTGCCTTTGCTTTCCTGCGCAGAGCCTGGAGATCAGGTAAGCATATGCCAGGATGTTGCCAATGTCGACACTTTGTGCCCTGCTAGTGGGAATGTCATGGTAATAGAGCTTTCCTTAACAGCTGTCGATGAATGTGTTGCGCCATATTACAAGCTGCTGACAGTAAACATCACCACACATTGCGCAATACAATATCTTAAACCTTAGCCTATGGTTTCTGCTGGATGAGGGAATGCATGTGTTTTAAGTGTAGGGTCACTGAGAGTTTTTGGCATTCCTCCTATTGCTTTGGAATATGTATTTAACTTGGAAAATTTGAACCCACAGTGGGTGGAACTGACTTCAAATACCACCAGCAACCCTGAAATAGATACGTTCCCGTTATAGGCAGAGAAATATGGAACTAGTTGCAAACAGATTAGATATCATTGAACCGCCAAAGTTACTAACTATTACATACGAGCAGATAAACAATGTCTATTTGCTCCAACCATAATCATACGTTATTCAAATATAGTTAGGTAATTGGATATATGAAATCACACAGTCTGCTTCTACATAATCATTAGTTACCTTGGCAATAGCTGCTCTTTCAAATCTTGGATTTGTTAGCTCAGCAAGTGGAGATACTGTTTTTCTAATGTACACTGATGTGAGATTGAGCGCTGTATGTCCACGGGGACTGGGTGGGAACAAAGTGTCTGGCCTCTCCTCTGTAACCTTCCTGTAACATGAGCAGCACACACACTCAGCTAGGCCTTGGGCCCTTGTGCACGCTGGATTCCTTGAATGCATTGGAAGAACAACAGGGATGTAACACAAATCCTCTGTTGCTTTGTTTGATGTACCGTTTTCTCTTGTCACCTGCTGAATGAACACACATCCAGCATTCCTAGATGTCAGAGAATTTGCTGATGCTGCTTACAGAGCCCAATCTGTTCCATGAAGGTTGCAGACTGAAGGTTATTATCTGTGACTGCAAGCTGGAGACCAGGGTTCATATTCATCAAGCATCTCAAAATCAATAAGCGATGTAAAAATAACTTCTGTCCCATTTACTAAAGACTATTAGTGTTTTGTTATCAAGGGAAGCTGGCTTAGACCAAGTTGCAGGCACTATATGGCTGAAAGTATGTGGACACCTGACCATCACACCTACAGTATATGAGCTTGTTTGACATCCTATTCCAAAACGGGCATTGCTATGGAGTTGCCCCCGCCAAACCAGATTCATCCATTAGACTGCCAGATAATGAAGTGTGATTCATCACTCCAGAGATCACGTTTCCACTGCTCCAGAGTCCCGTGGTGGCCTGCATTGTGAATAGTAATCTTCGGCTTGTGTGCAGCTGCTCAGCCATGGAAACCCATTTCATGACGCTCCAGACGCACAGTTCTTGCGCTGATGTTGCTTTCGGAGGCAGTTTGGAACTTTGTAGTGAGTGATGCGACTGAGGGGACCCGCTCTGCGAGTTTGCGGGGTCTACCGCTTCATGGCCAAGCTGTTGTTGCTCCCTCACACTATTAGCACTTACACTTGACGGGGGCAGGTCTAACAGAGCAGACATTTCACGAACTGACATCCTATGACAGTGCCTTTTAGCCTGTGTATACCATAATCTGGAGTCGTGTTTGTTCTTTGGTACAGGGGATGATGCAGATCTTTGCAGTGAGCTTCTCCAGGAGTCTTTGGATGCCCTCCGTGCCCTACCTGAGGCCACACTGTTTGATGAGGGAACTGTGTCATCAGTGTGGCTAGAAGTTGTTGAGAGGGCCACAAAGTTCCTCAGGTAAGTCACTTGTCAGTTGCCATGTTGATGCATATTAACATCTATTGGATAATTCCTTGTGATAAGAATTTCTTGTCTCCTTTGGGATTAGCGATGTACATGGAAGTGCCAGTACCAAAAGCAACATTCCTCTTCAGGACCAGCACCTAGCCCTCGCCATTCTGCTGGAGCTGGCAGTACAGAGGGGCACTTTGAGGTATAGAGCCCATCAAGTTCAGTGTCCATCGAACCATACACCCGTCATGTCTGCTAACTTGCTCTGTTTTTTTCATCATTGTTTTCCCAGTCAACTGCTGTCTGCCGTTCTGCTGCTGCTTCGCCTGTGGGAGAGCGGCACCAGAGAGATGGACAACGAACGCTCCACACAGGGGACCAGTGCTCCTCTACTGCCCCTGCTGCAGCGCTTCCAGAGCATACACGGTGGCAAGGAGGAGCCCATACCTGAAGAGGAAGCTGAGGTGAAAATATTCCCCTGAACCTGCCTCTGTGGTTACGAAGGGCTCCCATGTCATAGAGTGAAAACAGTTTTCAGTATGTCAATGAGAGAATGGTACCCTGACAAGAGTTTTGCTCTTTTTCTCAGATTCTCGGCGCCTCCCTGAGTCCAAATGAGAGTTTCTTGCGCTACCTGACCTTGCCACAGGATAATGACCTGGCCATTGACCTGCGGCAGACGGCTGTTGTCATCATGGCTCACCTGGACCGCCTGGCTGCTCCTTGCAGCCCTCCACACTGCAACTCCCCCACATCACACAAGGTGCCAGCTCACTTTACTACCTTGCAATGCTCTTTTTCTCTTCTGTGGGCCATATAGATTTCTTACCCATCTTTTTGGTAACTTCAAAATGTCTTATTTTTATTCATTTGATTTGGCTAAAACTGGGCATTAGAATTTCCTTTGAGTATGATCATGGGGTGATCATCATGTGACTCTGTCTCTGTCTTTCTCTCTTTCTGTTCCAGGGAACCCTGCAGGAGGTTATTGCTTGGGGCTTGTTAGGCTGGAAGCTTTATGCGAATATCAACGGTCCTATTGAGTGTAAATCCCTGTCCAGCCTGGGTGTCACACAAATTGTCTGCTCAGAAAAGTGTTTTCTTATCCTGTGCAGCAGTGGTGCTGTTTACACCCAGAACTACAAGAGCACAACACTGGTCAGTTCTGTTTTCTGTTTTTTATTTGGTTGTATCGCCTCTGGTAAACTAGCTGTTGAAATCTCTCATTCCACCCCAGATTACAGCACTGAGTTGTTTTGTTGCAGGCTCCCATGCTACTTCATGTTCTGAGCTCCAGGAAGATTGTGAAGCTTGCAGCTCATCCAGATGGGCAGCATTTCTTGGCCCTATCATCCAATGGGGAGGTGTTCTCCTGGGGCTGTGGTGATGGTGGCCGCCTTGGGCATGGAGACACCACGTAAGTCATCAGATGGGGAAAAAAAGTTGAAACAAGACTTTAAATGCATTTCTTCTTTAGTTGATATTTAAATTCCTAAACGATTAACCCAGTTTGTATAAACATCTAGTTACATAATTGCCCCATGATCGTCAAGCCCCCTTAAGTACAGTTTGGTATGCTTTCCATAGCAGTGGTATTGTGCTGCAATAATGTGAGAGCTCATGTGTATGTGTGTCTCTTAATAAAAAGACAAATGGTACTGAAGATGCATTTCCATTTGTACTTTGTTTCAGCTATCTAGAGGAGCCTAACATGATTGCAGTCTTTAGTGGGAAACAGACAGGAAAACATGTGGTACACATTGCTTGCGGTAGCACATACAGCGCTGCCATTACAGCTGATGGTGAGCTCTACACCTGGGGCAGAGGCAACTATGGACGACTGGGCCACGGTGAGCTTGATCCACATTGAAGAGCTAACACATCACATGTCTTTGTTTTTTGATGACATCGTCATGAGTAGGGCTGTTTTATCACTGAAAGAGAGTTTTCTTCCCGATGTTTTGTAGGGTCCAGTGAGGACCAGACCACACCCATGCTGGTGTCGGCACTCAAAGGACTAAAGGTGGTGGATGTAGCATGTGGAAGCGGTGATGCACAAACGCTTGCTGTGACAGAGAATGGTAAAATCATTCAGATTCCCTGGCTTGAAATTTGACTGTGAAAGCTTTTGACATCACCCCAACGGTAAGTTTCTATGTGATTCTGCAGGTCAGGTGTGGTCCTGGGGTGATGGAGACTATGGTAAACTGGGCCGAGGAGGGAGTGATGGCTGCAAGACACCAAAATTGGTAGAGAAACTCCAGGACCTGAACATTGTGAAAGTGTGCTGTGGCAGTCAGTTTTCAGTGGCCCTCACCAAAGATGGCCAGGTGTACACATGGGGAAAAGGCGACAACCAACGCCTAGGTCACGGTACTGATGAGCATGTCCGTTACCCTAAGTTGCTTGATAGTCTACAAGGTGAGTTAACTACAGTATATGGAAGTTTCTTCTTATTCTGAGGGAAAACAGAGACTGATTTGTGGCTGTTACATTGTTACTCAGGAAAGAAAGTTGTGGATGTTGCTGTGGGTTCCACGCACTGCTTAGCCTTGACTGAGGATGGAGAGGTGCACAGTTGGGGCAGCAATGATAAGCTTCAGCACTTTGATACACTGTTTTCTAATAAGAAACAGCCCAAGGCACTACCAGAGCTCAACTCCAAACACATAGTGGGAATCTCCTGTGGCCCAGGACAGGTAATACAACATGACATTGCTAATATAAAGCGTGAGTAATGTTAGATCGAAGCGATTAAGACATGGGGTGTTTTGTTTTCAGAGTTTCGCCTGGTCCTCGTGCTCAGAGTGGTCTGTGGGGCAGCGTGTGCCCTTTGTGGTTGACATATGCCCCATGACCTTTGAGCAGCTGGACCTGCTGCTACGACAGGTGAGCGAGGGCATGGACGGTAGCTCAGACTGGCCTCCCCCACAGGAGAAGGAGTGCATGGTAGTGGCTACACTCAACCTGCTCAGGCTCCAGGTAGACCACAATCTGTCTGATGCTGAAGTTGTATTTTCTCTGCACACTGTAATCATCAAGTCTGTATTTCTTCTGATGATTTTACGTTGTTTACAAGGCACATTCTCATGGCCAGTAATTACTACAGTAAAATTACTATTGTTCTCAGCAGCTGCAGGTGAATGGAATGGCTGCTCTAAAACCTTCCCTGTATGTCTTGTCTTCAGCTCCATGCAGCCATCATTAACCAAGTGAATCCAGAGCAGTTGGGACTGGGGCTTGGCAGTGTCCTGCTTAACAACCTGAAACAAACCATTGTAGTGTTAGCTAGCAATGCTGGGGTGCTCAATACTGTTCAAGCAGCTGCCCAAGCTGTCCTCCAAAGTGGCTGGTCAGTGCTGCTGCCCACGGCTGAGGAAAGAGCAAGAGCATTATCCTCACTTCTGCCAAATGCTGGTGAGTTTGAAGAAGAATATCTGCTAACATTAAGCAAAGTACATTCACTCTGTTATTTTGATATCAAATGAGAACATGTTTGTAACTGCAGAGCTAAGTTTCAAGACTTTTTTCCCCCAGCATCTGGAAATGAGATGAGCATCAGTCCTGGACGTCGGTTCATGATTGATCTGTTGGTCAGCAGCCTAATGGCTGATGGAGGTTTGGAATCTGCTTTGAATGCAGCCATCACAGCTGAGATCCAGGTCAGTTTCATGAGTCATTGCTGCAATCCCATTTCCCCACATAAAGTAACATAGAGTATTCATGGCAAAAAAATTTTTGTTTCTGTAATGAAATGGAGAATGTGGGTTCATCTTTGGCACTAAATCCTGTGTGAAGGTAAAATTGCTGAGACCATAAATGCCAGGATTCTACAATAACATTTTTATTATCTGGCCCCACTGGCAAATGGCATATAAACATGTTGGTGACAGTGGTGCCACTGTTGCAAAAAGGTGCCTGGCTGGTATGTGTGTACGCCAGAGTTCTCTGTCAGCCTATAAGCAACAATAAAATATCTGCTTCAATATATAATCATATATAGTAAGGTCATGGGGTTAATGTCCCAGTGTTACCATGATCCATAGACAATTGCGCAGTTGTTTTTACCAAACTCAACGACTTGCCAAGATTTCAGGCTAAATGTTATGACACGCCCATTGTAATTTTCTCTTGACAGTTTAAAGAAGTAATTAGTGTATTTGAGGAATCCTATGACCAATACAGACTTTTAGATATTATTGATTGGAGTTTCCAGTCATTCACATCCTTGTACTGCTCAAATAATGTAATAGGTCTAAGATGGTCACACATTGTGTTTTTTTGTTCATGTCAGGATATTGAGGCCAAGAAGGAGGCTCAGAAAGAGAAGGAGATAGATGAGCAGGAAGCCAATGCGTCCACCATGCACCGCTGTCGCACCATGTTGGACAAAGACCTCATCAACACAGGGATCTACGAATCAGCTGGGAAACAAAGCCTGCCTCTGGTGCAGCTCGTACAACAGCTTTTGAGGTACCCACATTTTGCCTGAATAATGCTTTTATTAATGCACCTACGCACACAATATCATTTTGGTGATCCTGTGAATGGTTAGCCTACAGCAGATTGCCTTTGATTTTTGCAGGAACATTGCCTCCCAGACCATTGCAAGGCTGAAGGATGTTGCTCGGCGTATCTCCAACTATTTAGAAGCGGAACACGTTAGCAAGGAACGCTCTGCATCTCTTGACCTGCTGCTGCGCTTCCAGAGGCTGCTTGTTAGCAAGCTCTACCTGGGTGTTAATGGAACAGAGAATGTCAATGGATACAGTAAGTCATGCAAGTCTTCCCAGATTACTTTTCTCTAGTCACCCAGTTTGGAGTAGCTAGTTATTGAAAGTTAGAAAATTGGTTCCTTTTCATTGCTGCAGACCCTGAGCTCCTGGGCGTGGGGTCCCTGTTAAAGAAGTACATTGCCCTGCTGTGTACTCACATCGGAGACATGATCCCAGTGGCAACAAGTATTGATTCCGCTGGTCACCGAAATTTTGAAGAAGTATCTCGTGTCATTGCAG
>OMOW01112239.1:0-10031 GCA_900312555.1 Lamprogrammus exutus | reverse complement strand
TGCAGCCTCTTAAAGGGCCATAACAAATGTTTGGTGTGTTTAGTACATCAGCTCCTAAACATGTACACTTTGCTGTAGTGACAACTATTCCAAAGCATATACATTAAGAACTCAACAGTAAGGATTATGATTCATGTCTAACCTTCCACACAGCTCTTAGTTTCGGTACAATAACTTTGTGGAGCTAAAATTGGAGGAAGAGACGCTAACAAACTGTTTAGGGAAAAATTCCAAAATGAAGAAAATCTAGTTTGGCACAAATGGGCGTGGCCTATATGAATGGAATGAATTCCCAGGGAAAAAGCAATTTTGATTCTATTATAGGTCAAACCTTATAACATTCTCAAAGTGAAAGTGGTTATTACAGCGCCTGGTGGTGATTATCCAGGGTGATTGAAAAAGAATCAATAGCAAAAGTCCTGACCTCTGTCGACCTGCCAAATGTGATCCAAATTGGATTAAAACTGTCCCAGTTATTGCTGTGACAGACAGACAGACGCCAGTGATGACAATGCACCCGCCCGGCTGCGTGCAGGTGTAATTAACATCGTCCTTTTCACAACAAATGTGTTTACTAATTGTTTGATTGTCCATTTAAGTTTAATTTCCAGACATCACAGCAATGCAGTTACTTACAACCAAAACTCAAATTTTCGGAAGTCAAAGTGTCCTTAAACGCAACCAGTTGTTTGATGGTGGAGATTAAGTACATTTATTCATGTACTGAGAATGATTTGGAGGTACTTGATCTTAACTTGAGTATTTCCATTTTGTGCTACTTTGCACTTCTACTCCACTACATTTCAGAAGTGGAAATATTGTACTTTTTATTCCACTGATGGCTGTAGTTTGTAGTTACAGTTGCAAATTCGGATGCAATTGTCATCAGGTGAAAACCTTGTATCTCAGCTTTGTTTTAGCACAATGCAACAATATATTTTCAGACATTATCTGTAGAGATTTAGAAAGGGAACACGGTTTGTGAAATTACTGAACATGCAGAGAATCGTGCAAGCGTCATGCTCAGTTAGTGGATTTTCATCATTTAAACACCCATACAGAAAACATTTTGCACAATGAGACCGCAAATAGTTATGTACTTATAATTAGTATATTTCTAATATGATATTGCTGCTTTTTGTTTGATTTGGGGTTAATAGACTAAAACCACCAGTATGGTCCTTTACCAAGAACATCACGTTTGCTGGTTTGAGAAAAATCCCTGATAAAGGCCGTAGTGTCCAGTCCCAGGCTGTAGTCTGGTCAGGATTATGCTGAGAAATAATAACGTCCTCAGGTTGGCTTCGATAATAACCTGCAGGTTTGTCCCGTGGAGTCGCTGCCTTCAGCTACTGCGAGGACAAACATGTTTTTGTGGTGCTGAGTCGTGCAGGCCAGACATAAACAGTGCTGCGGCAGGAGAGAGGAAGCTGGGAGGCTGCAGCAGGTGGTGGCTGGCAGCGAAAAGACCACGGTCAACACATCTACTGTGCTGGAACACTCAGGTGTAAACACTCTTGAGACTTTCTCACACTGTTACACAATGAAAAAATGTTTGAGATCCAGTATTTGTCAAACAAATACTGACTTTATTAAATGGATTATAAGGGTACCTCAAGGATTTTCATACCCTGCCAAAAAATAAATTCATCATCATTTGAACATGGACCCCATTTAATGAGATTTATTTCTTTTATTTATTAAAATGTTGTCCTTTGGAACCACATCTGAGAAGATTGTTAATTATAACTTGGTACAGAATTACACATCTGTGAACTGATGCCAACAGAGTGTAAAATGAAAAATAAACAACATCCTTTTTCCTGGTGCGGGTGTGTAGGAAGAGGACTTATATCCACCCAGAATCTCTGTGGAAGCCACTGTATGAATATGTGTGTGTGATACTAAGATATGATTAATGAGAGATCTGATTAAAACACACTTAAAGTCAATGTACAAACGCCCCCAGAGACACACCAGTGTGTGTCATAATGTCTTCTATCTTGATAACGCTGAGCTTTCAGATAGACGGTAGATTAATTCTCACTCAGACAATACTGACAGAGTGGCTCTGTCTAAATAAAGTTGGCATGCGTGCAGGCGTGCGTGTGTGTGTGTGTGTGTGTGTGTGTGTGTGAGAGAGAGAGAGACAGTGAACCGGACAGACAGGTCCTTATGCACCGAGTGTTTTCTTGAAGCTGGGTGTGTAAGACAGGGAGTGCCTTAAAAAAACACACATATGCACACATCCACACACAAATGTCAAAGTACAGGAGTTGGGCTTTGTACAACAAATGCTGAAAGGAGTCACATATGTTTTGTCAGGAGAAAGCATGCTGTTGGTTCAGATCCCGGTATTGCATAATTTGTAAATCAAGGCACCAGGTGGAGGCTGTAAACAATGTGTGTGTGTGTGTGTGTGTGTGTTTTTGTTGAAGTTTATCGTGTGTGGGTATGTGTGTCCTTGTGTATTGTATTGTATTGCGTTCTTCAGGAGAAAAATTTAAGGGATGTTCAGACCCAATATAAAGAAGATCTTAGACTACAAAAGTATATATTTTTTAGTATTATTATCTGTATATCTATTCCTTTATTATCAGGAGGTATGATGCAACTTTGCCCTCTAGTGTCTTGCTATACCACTGCAAACATCTCTCACTTCCCACAGAACAGCTCCTACATTTCACTGACAAACATTATGAATAAATCACTTATTCATCATCTTAGCACATTTTACATAATTGTGTGATTCCGCCAAAGCATAAATCCAAGTCATATTTTTGAAGCTGCACCTGAACGTATTATTTCAAAATCTAAAATAAAATAAAATAAGCTTGTGATGAGCTGAGTTTAAGTAAATGTGTTTGAGAAGGAATGGGTTCCTCTGCTGTGTTTAGAAGTTTCAGTGTTTGCTCACAGTCAGAAGATGTATCAGTAGGAGGATACTTTCACAGCAGCTGTTTAGGCCCTGCGAGCTAACAGGAATCAGTTGCACTTTGCGCGGCTGTTGTGGCCTTGTCTTCTGACTGTCGGTCACAAGACAGTAAACATTTTCAGGTTTCACATGAGGCAACTTCCAAGAAACTTGTCTCTGTGAAGTTTCTTTTCTTCCCACATTTTTGTTTGTGTTTTGCTTTTCACTCTGTTTCGGGAACACTTCTTCCCCACAAAGTCCCACACAGATTACGATACACACAGCCTGTTAGATAAGTAAATGTGCATACGCATGTAAACGTGTGCTTCTGACGGGCTTTAGAGCTGATCTGCGTCTTAAATTAGATGGTTTCAGACAGCGTGCTTGCTGACCTCAGCCCTCATCCTTCCAGAGAAACACACACACTCACACACGTACAGACTTCTTGAAATCCTCCCCCACACTTGTGTTTTCACACTTAATGACAAAAACACCAACCACATTTCCCCAGAAGCCAACACAAAGACTGGAATCCGTTTACCTTTGTATAAAATCTGGCAGACAGGAAAGAGAAAAAGCAGTTTGACAACAAGCCACAAGCAGCCAGATGTTTTCTCTTTGGGCTGATCCTGTTTGATATGGTGATGACGTTGGCCTTTGATTCTGGTCAACTGATAAATAGGGGAACTTCTGTATTTCTGGGTCAGTACAGTCGATGAAACTGGTTATGACTAAGATTCAGTTAAACAGACACGAACTCATGGATCTCTGTGGGAACATCTCAGAGCATGTAAACACACTAAATGAAGAATAGAAGCATTTCCTTCTTATTCACTCGTAAACGCCATGAATACGTCCTATAGCCTCATGTAAACAATCATCAGAGCAACAGACATCGTCGTCTCTTTAAGCTACTGCATTTCAGCATGGAGCCACATTTATTGTTGATCTAATTGTGTTGTGCTTTTTGGTGCTTACTGACTAATCCCCTGCCCTGTTCAACAGTGAATGTGCCCAAGTCAGCAGGAAGCCATTTCTGACTGGCAAAGACCTAGAGCTGTTAAGCTTGCAGCTCCTCTCCATATTGTTCTGTGTGCCACCAAACAAAACCAGGGCCTCTGCCGGGGAACGGCAGCACTGAGCCGCACATAGACGGGGCCCGTCTGTTGGTTATTGGTGTGTTTACAAGTTGGTTAGTCACACAAATATTTTTAGGTTCTATTCTGTTGGGCTTGTGTGTGTTCTGATCTGTCTTGAATAATAATGAGCAACAAGGAAGCCAGCCCCTGTGATACCACGATGACAGAGGTGAAAGAGGTAAGTAATAAATAAATCTGATTTACCACTCAGGTCAGATGTTGGCTTTTGTGGACGCGTGTATGCAATGCTGACTTGGAAGTTTTTTGTGAAATTTTAAGGTTTGCAGTGACTTTTCAAATATTTGTGCCACAGGATTGTCAGGTTCCTAACTCCACATCTAGACAGGAACAGGAGGAGAAGCTGATCCTTACTGCCTGGCACAACATAGTGAGTACCTGAAGAGAGAAAACTAAAATTAAGTTTGTTTTTCCATATCACCACAGCCACTGCATAGCAGTAATACAAATTAAGGATGGTTGGGAGAGGTACTACAATACAAAATATTGTATTTCAATACATACTCAATACACAACAATGGAGTTAGAATCCACTATCAAATATCATATATGTTTATGAAGTGCATTGCTATTCAAGGATAATGCACTAAAAATGGGAATAGAAGGCACATTCAGATGCATTCCTTAGTTTTGCTGTATTGATAATGTATCAAATTATGACTCCACAGTAATGTATTGAATCAAACCAGTGAATTTTGCCACTAGTTCACCCACCAATAATGATTTAATACACAATTATCTTTTACAGTATTAAATTAATTCTTCAATGTTGACTTATGTAATATTAACAAGAGCTGGACTTTTAAGTGACATTTCTCTTTTTTTGTTGACTTTTTTTCCATAGAGTTGATATAATTATGTATACATAGTGTCCAAGCATTATTATTATTTACAGTAGTATTACTTCTACTATCATCAGTGGCAGTAGGATCTGGTAAAGACATCCAAATGACCGTTTTTGTGTCTCTGCAGCAGTGTAGTCTGCATGAGGCCTCCAAGGCTGCGGGTCCAGCTCAGTCTTTCCTGGCCAAGCAAAGACAGACGACCAGGGCCAGGAGGGGACCATGCTCCCCCAGAATGCAGCCCAGGTAGGAGCCTTCATCCACTGGGAGAGCCACAGGAGCCCCACCCATCCGTGAGAAGGATAGGAATCAAAATCCTAGCGCAAAGTGTGAAAGGTATTGAGACAGAATTTTGTTTCGGCTGCTTGCTCTGAAGTAATGTATGTGGTGTATTTAGTTTGCTGCTGTCGCTCTCTGCTGGTCAAAGCTAGTACTGCAATGACAATGCTAAATGAAAACTGTTTTTAAAAAATCTGTATAATAGCTAAATGTGTATGCAAAAATGCGTAAATAATCACCAGAATGTCTGCGCCAGGCCTCATTATATAATATCTCAAATGTAGACTTGTTAAAAATGAAATGACAATGAAACATGGGTAGTAAATTCAGATGATCAAAATAACACTTTTGCATTGACTCATTAATTTTATTCATTTTTTTATTAAATGACAACATAAATGCAGCATAATGAATTTTAAATAGTTCTATTTACAAGATATGTTAGTAATGTGAAAACTATCACTTGTCTTCTCATATTTTCAACTTTGGTTAAAACCCAACATGGTAATATAGACCAGTGAAAGGCAGCATATGTGTGGCTAACTGAAGATCATGATTTTCTTTAGGAACATTCAATGTTTGGGAGGTGCAATCTCATTGCTTATTGTTCACAGCTGATTTACAGCATCATGACAAAATCAGGAAGTGTACTTAAAAATATGAGAAAAAAAAATTTGTTTTTAAACATGGTGACTTCACAGCCTAAAAAGGGACTGTACACACAAATTAAGAGTGGAATTATCTGGGCCCACTGCACAGTCCCATGTCATTTATTCATTTCACTTAGTAAAACGTGCACTGATTCAAGCATTATAGCTTCATAACAGTTTATGGTCAAAAGTTCATGTGAGCATCAGAACTCATTTTACATTTAAGACCTTGTGAGCTCTGACCCCATACTCACACTGCGGTAACGCTGAGGTACGTCGTTAGGTGGCACGGCGAGGAAGGGCATTTTGCTTCCACCAGTAGGAGGTCTGGGGAGGGCGGGCAGAGCTCTGCTCTGGTTAATAATTGGCTGGGAGCTGCAAAGCTCTCGGCTGGAGTGGACAGCTGGGCGGCCCAGGCGGGCAGAGGGCTTCGGGTAGGTCAGACGGGTGGAAATCTCTCTGGAAGGCTGGAGGGGTGGAGGGAGCAGTGCCACAGCAGCTTGGGTCTCCTCCTCTGTCTTCTCTCCTTTCCCTCCCTCCTCCTTCATCTGTCCCTCCTCATCACTCTTCTGCTCCATTCCTCCATCTCCCCTCGTCTCCTTCCCCTGGTTTACAGTAGAGGAGAGGCTTCCTCCTCTCTTTTCCTGCCCCACCCCAAACTGAACCTCGAGCAGAGGTGTTCTGACACTTGTCTCCCCTCTGAAACTACACACGGTGCTCTGTGTGTCCTGGCCGAGGCCTGACGGCAGGGAACCACCTTTGCCTATTTTACCACTTTCATCATCATCATCATCATCGCTTGTGCACTGGTCAATGCTGGGGAAGTGGTGCAGTCTCTGGAGCTGGGCCGAGGTGCGACGCAGAGCCCCTCCCATGAAACCTGTGGGGGAGGGCGCAGTGTTGAGGAAGCGGTTGAACAGAGCAATGTTGGGGTGACGACCTCTTGACTCCTCCAGGTTCTCAGCAATGTCTTCCAAAGGCTGAAAGTGCATCTCCTCCTTAGGAATCCTGTCAGGTGGAACCAGAGATATCATGGTGACTAACCATTCTTCTATCCATCTATACCATCCAGTCTATCACAGGGCAAACACACTGACACACAAACTCATCCACATTCACGTTCCCACTTACAGAAAATTTAAGAGTCTCCAATTCACCTAATCTGCGTATCTTTTAACTGTGTGAGGAAAAAGAAAGCAGTATGACTTGGGGATATTTCCTGCCCAGCAGCATTGTGGGCACTGACCATTTTCTTACCTCACCAGTGGCAAAAAGGTAGAAACCAGAGACTTACGCCATGTCAAAGGTGGATCCCTGGAAGGAGGGTTTGCGGAGGACGAAGAGTGTGGCGGCGGTGTAGGGTGGTCGGGGGTTGGAGTCATTCCAGTATCGGTCTCTTTCCATGACAGGCAGATCCCCATACATCTCATCCACTGCCATCATTGACACCTGCAGAGAGAAAGGGGGTCAAATCCTTTCAGGCATTAAGACAAATGGAAAAATCGGGACTAACAAAGACAGAAAACAAGGGACAACATTAACATTAAGAAACCTGGAAATTTCTGTCTATCAGCCAATTGGTCTCAAAGTCGTCATCATCCTCTCCAAAAGGGTTGATCAACTGCTCTGCCACCTTCAAGACAGATGAGCAAAGCAACAACCTAAGAACAGGAATCACAAGTACGCATCGTTCTCAGGCATTAGAAAAGAATAAATGACTTATGAACCTCTATCTCACCTTAAGCCATCCAGTATAAAAGAAGAACTGGAGCAGGGTGAAGATGGGTACGTAGAGGTCAAGGTCATGACCTGGGTAACCTTGGATGGGGTCAAGGAACTGACGACCAATCAAACACACCAGGAAAAAGCTGTACACTGCTAAAGTGACGACCTGAGGAACAGATGAACAAGTTACCCATCCGTCCACTGTAGTGATGAAGAACTTGAGGTGACAGACGGGTGAACAGATGAATCAGATGGATGGATGACTATCAAGCGAGTGGGTGGAGTCACTGTGTGAACAGATTTTAGTATGACGAGCTTCTGGTAGCAGTGTGCAAAGGACACAGCCTGTGCTTACCTGAGTGTACACTAGAGGCACACTGATCATGTCGTAGTGAAACAGCATGCTGCAGTTCCCTCTGAACACATTCAGCTCCTGTTCCGAAACACACACACACACACACACTTTTTAGGGTCACTTCACAGCCGTAACCCTCTCCTCACTGCCTTTGTGTTTCTTGTTGTTCCGTCTCTTTAAAACCAAACAGTGCCGGCCCTGCATACTAGGCGACATAAGCAACAGCTCAGGGCCCCCATGATGGTCAGGGGCTCCCCCATGGTAGTTTGTTTAGTCATTTAAAAACAGATTTTGATGGTGTTATATATAAAAAGCCTCTAAATTATTTACTTGAAAGCATTCAATTTTAGATTTGAATTTGGAATTTATTTCAAGATTGTCTGCGATTTTGCGATCATCAGCATTGCAACCAGCTTAAGATGCAGTGATGTAAACAATGTAAACGCAAGAAAACACTTTGTAATGTATATTTTCTCTTAGACGTAGTAAATCAATTAGTTTGAGATCATTTTCACAATTTTCAAAGTTGGTTTAATAAATCACGTCTTGAGTTCAGAGTGTGCAGTTTCTCTTTCTTCACTTCAATATTTGTTCCACTATCAGCACCTCGCAAGAACTCCACAGTGTGCGTTTTCTTGTCTTTAATTAATTTTCACAATTTTGTCATTTCATTTCAAATATTTATTTATTTAGGTATTTGCTTTTGATGTGTTCAGTTGTATGTGGTATTTTTAAAACATTTATTTCCCAGGAAATATCTGATAAATTCGTATTAAAATACAAAGTTACAACACAAATCTTTGTTAACGCCTCACCTCCAGCAGCAATTTGAGTGTGTTATCGTCTTTGATCCTGCCCTCGTAGCGAGCCACAGCAGCCAGGTTGGTGAACCAGACACAGGGGATCCAGTACTTATTATACGGAGAGTGGAGACCCTCAAACTTCTTCCGTTCCTCTCTCGTCATGAACCCTGAAAAAGAAGCAAAACAGCAGGTTTAAGAGAGACAAGCAGGGCAACAACCTTAAACCTGAGATGTTCATTTTTTTAAAGCCAGGTTTATGGTGTTGTTTATCTGGGTAATTTAGCCAGTGACCTGAACTATTCTTAGATATCCAAACAGATCAACGGCCTATGGAAATAAAGAAAATAGATTGTTGAGTGACAAATATCTTCATCTCTTACTAACAACGTCACTGTACAAATCAAACTAGATTGTGAGAAAGTGGCGCATTCATGATGTAGAAAACACAGAGGAATGGAGTGTTACACCAGAGTCTCACGTTGTTGTTGCAAGTTTAGATAACTTTATCAGCCGGGAATTTCGGGATGTGCCTGTCCTTGTGATTTCTCGTGTGCTCAGTGTGTAGCGAGTGTACAGAAGGGACATTGCTCATAGATTACATACAAGTTAGTCCAGTTTAAATTACTTTTGAGCTATTGTCGATATAAATTAATGAGGCGAAACATCTTGGGAAGAAAGCACAGGGGGGCGGACACATTCAGTAAACCTGTAAAATGTAACACTTTAAAGTCCTTTTTAAGTTTGTGGTGTTGCTGTATTGGAATTTTAATGTAAGGTGTCCGAGTTATTGTGTCATTCACACTGTATGTATTTGGGTGAGAGTGCATCAAGTTTATCAAATCCTACTGTATATCTTAGAACTTGTTTGGGTAAGATCAAACCCAATTCACTGAAAGCTAAAGGGAGATGTTTTAATGCCAGTGTCAATATCCAATAGTAGACCCCCACCATCACCATCACTCACCAGCCTCCACCACGTGGTCCATGGTTGGGAAGCGCTTGAAGACAGCCGTGCTGACAGATCGGAGGATGAGGAGGGCCGACAGGCTGGTGTAGCGCATCATGGTGCGTCTCAGCAGGCGGCCTCGCTCATCGCTTCCCTGCAGGCCCCCTGACAGGATGCACATGAGCCTGTCAGGAAGTGGGATGCTGGTGTATTGGCTCCACCAGCGGTTCACCACCAGGGTCACATAGAAACCTGCCCGGAGCAACGGAAAGGAGACACAGGGTAATTTGGTGGCCGAGGCTTTCAATGCTGCATCAGAACTAAACAACCATAAAATCGCGGAATCTGCGGTTCTCAAAA